>JACEIK010006342.1:79725-92640 GCA_018107945.1 Datura stramonium | reverse complement strand
CATAGGCAATAATTCTTGACTAGCAACCGAAGGAAAGATTAACCAAATTGTATCGATAAATTACTTCCCTGCATTTTTGTTTTAGCCTCAGCATGCTCATTACTATAGTTCAGACTCATTTTATATTTTTGTCTTAGATTAGTATAAATTAGTAAACAAACTCTCAAAATCTTCTTCAAACTGTTGTCTGCATTTTTAAAGTTAGAGTTCATTAACACTTAAGTCGATTATTACCTTGGTTCAGTCCCTGTGGGATCGATACTTGGCTTATTTTAGCCATTTTACTACTTGTTCGACCATGTGCACTTGCGTGTAGTTGCGAAACGCACCGAACAGTAACCAATACATGCCAAAGATAACATTAAAATATATCATGGCTAGCTCTAATAAATCTGCTGAGGTGACATTTTGAAGAACTGTGACAGGGCAATTTCTATATACCCGTTGAACTATAACTATATCACCGACTGGAGTAGAGACTGAGAAGGATTCTGATAGGATTTCAGGACTGACTCCGAAACTACTAGCAACATAGGGTGTCACAAAAGGTAATATAGCCCCTAGATCTAACAATGCATATACATCAAGGTGGAATACTCGCAACATACAAGTGACTACATCTGGAGAGACCTCCTGCTCCTGACGAGATGCGAGGGCATAGAATTTGTTCTGACACTGACTACCACCTGCACTAGTGGAGGCTCCCTGCTAAACTGGGTGTACGGGTGGGTCTGCTGAGCTAGTGGCTGGGTCTCAGCCTCTACCATGGCCCTGTCTAGCTACTAGACAATCTCTGAGCATATGTTTGGGCTTCCCACACCTGAAACAGGCACCTGAACCTGCTAAGAACTGACTCGTATTCTTTCGGCCACACCTGTCACAAGCTGGAATACTGGGCTCCATATATGTACTCCTCTGACCTCGAGATCCTTATGCTCATCCCCTCTGGTCGCACCTAGATCTTGATGGCACACTCGCCGCTAACGGCGTTGGGGCTGATGATCTCTGGTGGGACAGTTGACGGTGCCAACCACCTAGTCTCTGTTGGGAGAATCCAAAGCTATCAGTCTTGGCCCTCTTGGACTCTCTCTCCCGCTCACTCTCCTGCACTTCCTCCATCTTTTGGGTGTACAAAACTATCTGTGAGAAATCAATATCTTAATAAAGCATCGCGGTTTGGTAATCTTTGACAAAATAATCTGTCATCCCATGCACGAACCGACTCCCTCGAGCCCTCTGGTCTGCCACCATCTCAGGTGCATATTTTGAAAGGTGGGTGAACTCTAGAGCATACTCCTAGACTGTCATATTATTCTGTCTGAAGTTCACAAATTCATCTGCTTTGATTTCCTCCATCTCTCGGGGAAAGAACCAATCCAAAAATGCGGTATGGAACTCATCCCAATCAATAGGGACTGCTCCAACTTCCCTACCATTTTTCCACTGTCTGAACCAGATATGTGCTACCCCTTTCAGCTAATAAGAGGATAAATCTGCACACTCCTCCCCGGTTACTCCCATGATTTTGGTGATTTTTTGAATCTCGTCGATAAACTCGTGTAGATCCTCATCCTTCTTTGACCCGAGAAACTCTAGTGGGTTCATCCTAAGAAAGTCCCTGACTCTTACCGCTGTCGCATTCCCATTCTAGGGGATATGCTCTACAGCTTGCTGGTTGACTTGGGCGGCCAAAGCCTGAGCTAGCATTTGAATGGCAGCCCTAAGCTCTGCATGGGCCACCTGCTCGAGCATATGATCCCCGGGGGTTGGTGCGGCCTGTTGGTGCCAATCACCGTTTCCATTTATTTTTCCTTTAACTCAACAAGGAGTCATGATTCTTCAAATGCGTATAACACGAGTTAAAAGGATAGAGAGACATTTCATCGCACGATATAGATCATGAAAGAAAGGAAGTTTCCTAAAATGTTTCATAGCCTCTTCGTCATAAGTGTGGTGCGCTTCACACCTATGAAAAAGACTCTACTTATGTGGATTTTAGACACCCTAGGACACTTCAAAACCTAATTCTCAGATACCAAGTTTGTCACGACCCGAACATAGGCCCGGATTGAGACACGGGACAAAAAACCCTGAGAGGCTCCATGTCGACCTATGGCATGAACATGACATCTAAACTCAACATAATAATACGGAAGTCTAACATATATAAAATAGCGGAAGTCTAAATATTTGATGACATCGAATATCTGAATACATACAACAACCCGGAACTGAAAACATACTATGTCTGATAAGCCTCTACATACTGATGAGTTGATGGGACAAGACCCCAACTAACTCACTAAGACTGAAACTAAAAATACTGAATACAACTGATAAAAGAGTCCTCGAAGGATGCGGAGTCACCAACTTTGGTTGAGAGATCCTAACTCTTAGGATCTGGCTAACGACGGGACTGAACCTGAATATCCGAGCATGTATCATGAAATGATACAACATAGAGTATGTGGTCAGTATGTGGAATGTATATGCAAGGTAAGTAAAATTGTTAAGTAAGTAAAAAACAGAATTCATGCATATCATAAAACATTTCATCATAAGATTCTGAGAGTAGGGCTTGCATGCTAGTATCTAAAAACATGATTTAAATATAACTGAATATCACAACTAAATTGAATGACCCAAAGCTGAAACTGATTACTCATAAGTAAAATTGAACATTGGGTCAAACCTACTGAAAACATAATATCATGACTAATGAACATGCATAATTGAAATCATGAGGAACAATGGGAGACTCGTTATGTAACCGATATTACCATGATAGAGCTTAAGTGGTCTCGACTATTACACTCAAGTGGGCAGAGCCGTCCAAATCCTTGTCAGGGCTAAGGATGCTACCATGATATTGACATCAAGCTGAAGGCCCCTTGGGGTAGGGGAAGCTCACAAGGGAGGTCCCAAATAATCTGATCATACCTACATTGGCATGTAGTTTTGAGGCACATGGTTGACTGACCCTTAGCCTGCTCAGTGCTAGACACTACTTCCAAAAACATACATATGCTCTCCATCATTTTCCAATGAAGCTGAACCATCGTCTAGTGACGAAGTTGAATCATAATAATACATGTAAAATCTGAAATCATAACATGAGGATCCTTGGCTCAGACCATACCATAAGCTTAAAAGAGTGGGAGTCTAGACTCCAAAATCCATGTGGTAAGCTAATAATATGAAATCATGAAACATACTTGTTCATATGGGCTTTCCCAAACTTAAACATACTTGAAATAGACTTCGATAGTAAAAAACATGAATATAAGAATGGGTGTTCCAAATCACACTTTCACCATATACATCTCATCATGCTTGAAAATGTATATCATAATCTCAACCTTTCATGATTGGGCATCATAAGTAAAACTTTGAAAACATGAATTGTAATTGAAAATATTATAAAACATGTCCATGAATCATAATTCAACATTAAAAACATGAATAGATTATACCCATGATAGATAATTAGAGAATTCACAAGTTGGGGTTAAAATTCCATAGATTCATCAACTTAGAATTTCCATGAATTTGAGAAGGGATTGGGCATGGGAGTGGATGAATACACCCATTTATAATCCTACATACATGGGTACTTCTGATTTCTCAACCTTCTTGAATGCCTAAAGGAAATTGGAGAAGACTTGATGAATTTCTAAGCTTGATCACCTTTAGCAACTTCTAGGCTTGCATGTATGGAGAGGGATAGGTTTAGAATGAGCTAAACCCTCTTGAAACACACCTATCTGATCTTAAAACGGCGTAGTTTAGGTCTTAGGAACTTAGGAATTATTGAAAATCCCTTACTAATTTCGTAGGAAAAATCATACTGCAGGTCCCAACGAAGGACTGGACGACTCGTTGCCCATGACCACGACTGGTGGCCTGCTCCCATTTCCAACAATGGAAACTATGCCTCTGCTGGTCACCACGAGGGACACCACGACTCATAGTGTACCTGAAGACTCGTGGTGACTAACCATTGGGTACACTGCCAAACCCTTCAATATCCAAGTCAAACTCCTAACCACGACCAACCTTACGACTCGTTCCTTCACCCGTGGTCAACTCCCAGACCAAAAATCTATCCAAAATCTCCCTTTAATCCATGAGTCACCTAATACTGGATGACTTGTCCTGTGACCTGGTGCAGAAATTCCTGTTTTCTCCGTTTTAACCCTCGGGTCTGATCTTAGGGCTTTTGGGGTAATACACTCTCCCTATGTTGGCACGTCGTTCCTCTTTGTGCTCTGACCATGCTTGTGTGTCGTGCAGTCCATAACATAGGTGTGCCTACATGATGCCAACTTCTATCATACTCGTCTCGTCAATCCCATTTTGCCATTCTTGCTCTTTTTAGCCACAATTAAGCCCAAATCCATCACTTTAAGATCTGAAAGCATCTAATCATGTGCATTAGCTATTTTTCACAAAAATATTATAAAACATAAGAAAATACACACAATTTATTCTCAAAATATAGCTAAGTATTGGTAAAGTATGGTTAATAAATGCGTAAATACGCCCTTCACAGTAACCTTCTTTTATAGAAAACTTGCACATATATACTTAGATATGATTGAAGGTCAATTCATCACAAACACCTCAATAGATAAGAATTTACTTATCATGGTGTTTGAGATGAAGAAAACTTTTTATCCTTTATATGTATGTGACTTTGTTTCCTTTTCGGAGTCCAACTCTATTTGTGTTGCCCTAACTTTAGACTTCAAGATATCTTGTACTTCTTGGTTCATCAGGGTCCTTCTTCCTTTAGTAGTCGTGATTTGACTGGACTCCTAAATAGAACATATTGTTGACTTGCATGGTTTATTCGCTTACTTCATGTTCCAATTGAATACATCCCATTCAATTGTCCCAATTCTCTTTGTCTATCATCAAACCTCATTAAGACCAACAAATTTCCCATTTTTGTTGATGACAAACACATGTTTCTAATTTTATGTGTGCACAACTTATTCCATTTAGTTCATGCCAACTAAAAAATGAGATAACATAAGAATGAAGTACTTAGAAGGCCCATGTGAGTTTCTGGGTTATAAATAATACATGGTATACATGTCACGACCCGAGCATAGACCCGGATCACAACACGGGACAAGGAACTCCGAGAGGCCCCAAGTCGACCCATGGAATAAGCGTACATCTAACTTCATTCACTTTAAGTGGAAGACTGAACATAAGGCATAACGGAATGTAAATGTATCATAGCATATCATAACATTCGGAAGTACTAGACATATACATAAGCTGAGTACTACATACTATTTGAAAACCTCTAACACGTAAGATGGGTTGATGGGACAATACCCCCAACTAACCCGGCCAAGTACTGAAACATAGAACATCATACATGCTTAATCAAACATCCCGAAACATGAGATCTAACCAACAAAGATGAAAGCGAACTCTGAAGGGGGTCTAGATATGTGGATGGGCCTGAGAGTCGAAACCTGTATCATAAGACGATACATCATAGAAAGTATGTGGTCAGTACGTGGAATGTACCGAGTGCAGAAGGTAAGTAAAATGGATATTTAAAATATATAAAAGCTCATAAAACATCATAAGAGTAAGACAACATGCTCATGACATAAGTATCGTAACATAACATATTGTAAGGATCTAGGTTTTAAAAACATTCATAATACGTTTGTAATCATATTCATAAGAGAAAAGATTATTAAACATGAATTGATCCAATATACATAAACATAATCATGCATAAATCATGAGGAACAGTGGGAGACTTATCTTAACCGACATACCCCATATGAGCACACATGGAGCCCGACTTGTAAACCTAGTCGGGAGGCTATTTGTACCTTGCCAAGGGTAGAACCATGAAAGTGTGATATCACCATGAAAAGGGCCATTTGGGCCCGGGACAATCACAAAGGAGGTCCCAACATACCTACGGTGGCACGTAGTTTAAGAGATCCGGGGAAAAACCTGGGCCCCGAACCTACTCGATGTTAAATACTACTCCCAAAACATATATAGTGCTCATAATAATATATGCATGATTTTGCATACTAGTTAAATCATGATAATTGGAAACATGCTTGTAAATACGTCAACTAGCCATGAAACAAGGCGTGAGTCGGCCAAAACATAATTCATGAATCATAAGGTTCATACATACTTGTAGATCATGCATATGGTTTGAAATTCAAAAATCATGATGGGTAATTGAATAAATCCATATTTTAAATCATAATTCATGTTGGGCTTGTAAATATCATTAATCGAAAAGTAGATCATAAACTGATTCATCATGGGTCATGCATAATTAGGCTTATTTCAATAGAAATCAAAAATCAATAACATTATAACTAATTTAAATCATAAAAGTTGATTAAAAAAAACCCATAGAATATGATGAGATTCAAAAATAATAAAGCCCAATAAAAAATCATTATATTTTCATATAAATCAACTTCAAAACCCAATAAATTTTTTATAGAATTTTCATGAAATCGTAGAGAATGGGCATGGGTGTGAACGAAAACTCCCATTCGTAACCTTACATACCTTAAAATAGCTGAATCCTACTCTCCCTTGAAAGCCCAAAAGGAATTGAAGAAGGGAACCTTGAATCACCCTTTGATCACCTCTCTAAACTCTTCCATTCATGAATGAGGACTTAGAATAGATTATCCCTCTAAAAACCAACCGTTTCACAGGCTAAAATGGCGTAGTTTAGGCTTTAGGATATTAATTTATGAAAAGGCCCTTAGAAATTCACAGAAAATAACTATCAGGTAGTCCTAATGGACGACCTAACGATTCGTCACTGGGAAGATGACTCGTCATGCTTCTCGTCCAGTACACTGTCTAACCTTGCCTCCTGGCCTCGTGACTGGTCACCCCACCATTCGTTAGGAGTGACCATGACTCGTGGTCAGTAATCATTGGGTACACTGCCAGCCCAATTTCCTTTAGTTACTTCCCCTTGACCACGGTTGACCTCACGAGTCGTAAGGAATGGCCATGACTCGTGGTCAGACCCGTGGTAACTTAAATTTCTAGTTCTTCACTAAACACTTGGCCCTTCCCCCACGAGTCACATAACGACTCATGGGCTGTTCTAACGAGTGTCTCCATGACTCGTCCTGCGCCTCGTGCCAAATTTTTAATTTTTCTCCGCTTCAACTCCCGGGTCTGATCTTTGGGTTCCTGGGGTATAACATTATCTCTCCATTGAGAATATTCGTCCTCGAATGTTGGAAACAAGCAAGAAATAAAGATATGCAATTATCATATTCAAATACTGATCATTCAAACCAAAATTTAATGGAATGACTACCTCCGATTCATAACACATAGCTGAGCTGATCTCATACTTCACATACGCATCCATACACATAAGAGAAACTTGAACACATGAACTGAACATGAAAACTAAATAGAGTCATAGGAAAAACTGATACCTCAAGCCAACATTGAGCCGGTAGAGAATAAGTGTGGGTATTTAGCCATCATATCTGCTTCAGCTTCCCATGGAGCTCCTTCTACATGCTGATTTCTCCATAATACTTTAACTGAAGCTACTTCCTTATTCCTTAGCTTTCGAACTTGGTGATCTAATAGTTGCACCAGAACTTCCTCATAGCTGAGTCTATCTTTCACATCAACGCTGTCCACCGGAACTACTAAGGCTGGATCTCCCAAACATTTCTTCGGAAGTGATACATGAAACATGGGATGCACAGAAGATAAATCTGAGGGAAAGTCCAACTCATACGCTACCTTACCAACTCTTCTCATAATCCGGTAGGAACTAACATAATGGGGACTGAGTTTTCCTTTCTTCCCAATCTGCATGACTCCCTTCATGGGAGATACCTTCAGAAATACCCAATCGTCCACCTCGAACTCCAACTCTCTCCTCCTCATATCAGCATACAACTTTTGATGACTTTGAGCGGTTTTTAGCCTATCCCTTATCAAATGAACCCTCACCAAAGCCTCATGAACCGAATCTGGCCCTATCATAGCTTCCTCACCAATCTCAAACCATCCGATGGGCGATCTACACCTCCGCCCATAGAGAGCCTCGAACGGTGCCATCTGGATGCTAGAGTGATAGTTGTTATTATAAGCAAACTTGATCAAGGGAAAATGATCATCCCAACTACCTTTGAAGTCGATCACACATGCTCTCAACATGTCCTCGAGAGTCTGGATTGTTCATTCCACTTGGCCATCCTTCTACTGATGGAAAGTTGTACTGAGCTTAACTCGAGTCCCAAGCCCCTTTTGAAAAGATCGCCAAAATTGGGAGGTAAATTGAGTACCTCGGTCCGAAATAATTGACAAGGGCACTCCATGTAATCGAACCAACTCCTGAATATACTATTTGGCATAATCATCCGTTGAATCTGTGGCTTTGACTGATAGAAAGTGTGCAGCTTTGGTCAACCTATCTACCACCACCCATATAGAATCATACTGTAGGCGAGTACAAGGTAGGCCTGTAATGAAATCCATATTAATATATTCCCACTTCCAAGTGGGAACGCTAATATCCTGAAGTACGCCTCTCGGCCTTTGATGCTCAACCTTCACTTGCTGACAGTTCGGACATTTGGCTACGAATTCTGCAATATTCTTCTTCATTCCATCCCACCAATAGATTTCTCATAAGTCACGATACATTTTGGTGGCACCTGGATGGATAGAATACCTGGAGCCATAGGCCTCATGCAAGATTCGACTCCTCAAACCATCAACATCGGGAACACATAGGCGATCCTGGTGTCGATGCACACCATCTCCCCCTTAGGAGAAAACCTCCACCTTCTGACTTCTAATGGCTTCCTTTAGCTTTACCAAAATCGAATCCTTATTTTGCGTAGCTTTCACATCAGTCACCAAGGACGATTCTGATCTGTTTTGCACAACAACACCGCCATCAGTTGACTCGACCAACCTAACTCCCAACCTTGCAAGTCGATGGACATCTTTCACTAGCTCCATTTTTCCCTCATCCACATGGGACACACTCTCCATAAAGAGTCTGCTAAGTGCGTCCGCTACCACATTAGCCTTACTCAATTGGTAAAGGACACTCATATAATAGTCCTTGAGTAGCTCTAACCACCTCCTTTGTTGTAGATTGAGGTCTTTCTGCATGAACACAAATTATAAGCTCTTGTGGTCCATAAATACATCCACGTGGACCCCATACAAATAATTTCACCATATCTTTAATGCGAATACTACCGCCGCCAATTAAAGATCGTGGGTCGGGTAATTCTTCTCATGGACCTTCAACTGTCTCGAGGCGTATGCTATCACTTCCCCTCGTTGAATCAATACACACCCAAGTCTGATTCTCAAAGCATTGCAATACACCACAAAACCATCCGTACCTTTGGGTAGGGTCAACACCGATGCGGTAGTGAGTTGAGTCTTCAATTCTTGGAAGCTTTTCTCACAAGCCCTCGACCATTGGAACTTTAGCTTCTTCTGAGTCAACTTGGCCAAAGGTGCTTCAATAGATGAGAAACCCTCAACAAGCCTTTGGTAGTAGCCAGCTAAACCCAAGAAACTCCGAATATCTGAAGGATTCACCGGTTTAGGCCAATTCTTCACCGCCTCGATTTTATGAGAATCCAACGTTATGCCCTCACTAGATACTACATGGCCCAAAAATGCGACAGAGTCCAACCAAAACTCACATTTGCTGAAGTTAACATATAGCTGACAATCCCTAAGGGTCTGAAGCACTACTCTCAAATGAGCGGCATGCTCCTCCTTGCTCCGAGAGTATATAAGAATGTTGTCGATGAACATGACCACGAACATATCCAAATATGTCTTGAACACCCTGTTCATCGGGTCCATAAAAGCTACAGGAGCATTCGTTTGTCCAAAAGACATAACCAAAAACTCATAACGGCTATACTGATTCCTGAAGGCTGTCTTTGGGATATCACTCTCCCCAACTCTAAGCTGATGATACCCGAACCTGAGATCTATCATTGAGAAACACTTGGCACCCTGAAGCTGGTCAAACAAATCATCAATCCTGGGTAAAAGATACCTTTTCTTAACGGTGACCTTGTTCAACTGCCGATAATTGATGCACATCCGAAGCGAACCATCCTTCTTTCGGACAAACAACACTGGTATATCCCAAGGAGACTTGCTCGATCTGATGAAGCCCTTATCTAACAGGTCCTTCAACTGATCCTTTAACTCCTTTAGTTCGGGTGGAGCCATTTTGTAAGGAGGAATGGATATAGGCTGCATGTCGGGAAGAAGATCAATACTGAAATCAATCTCCCGCTCGGGAGGAACACCTAGCAAATCATCAGGAAAGGCCTCAGGATACTCATGTACTATAGGAACTGATTGGATAGTCGGGGCCTCGGACTCAACATCCTTAACCCTGACTAGATGATACATGCAACCCTTAGAAATCATCTTCCTGGCTTTAAGATATGAAATAAATTGACCTGTTGGTACAGCCGAGCTACCCTTCCACTCCAAAATTGATTCACTCGGAAAATGAAATTCCACCGCACGGGTCCTACAATTTATAGAAGCATAACATGCATACAACCAATCCATGCCAAGAATAATATCAAAGTCGATCATGGCTAACTTCACCAGGTTTGCGGAGGTGACTTTATGCAATATAGTGACCGGGCACCCTCTATACACCCGCCTAGCTACAATCGAATCACCGACAGGAGCAGAAATTGTAAATGGTTCTGACAGAGTCTCGGGACTAACTCCAAAGCTACGTAAGGGGTAACAAAAGAAAATGTAGCTCCTGGATCTAGAAAAGCACAAACATCAATATGAAAGACACGCAATATACTAGTGACCACATCTGAGGAGACCTCCTGCTCCTGATATGGTGCTAAATCATAAAACCTATTTTGACGCTGACCGCCAGATGAACTGGTCAAGGCACCCTGCTGAAGGGGACGTGCTATTGGAGCAGCAGAACTGGCTGCTAGCATACGGGCTCCACCGACCCCTAATCTAGCTGAAGGGCAATCCCTGAGTTTGTGTCCAGGTTTTCCACAACTGAACCAAGCATCCAAGCCAACTAGGCACCTCCTCGGATGATTCTTGCCACAACCCCCATAAACTGGAAAAGTTCTCTCTACCTGCATGTTGCCCTGGCCTCTCGAATCTGAAGCCCTGCTCCTCCGATCCCCTCTGAATCTAGATGGCGTGCTAGCCGATGATGGGGCTGGAAAAATAGACCTGTGCTGGGACTGTTGACGCCGTCCACCCCTAACCTAACCTGGGAAGTCCCATAACTGTCAGTCCTGTCCCTCTTGGCCTCTCTCTGCCTCCAATATACCGACTCCATCTGTTGAGCATGCAACACAATATAGGGAAAATATATATCCCAATGCAACATGGAGATCCTACAATCCTTATCCTAGTAATCCGCCACCCCGTGCACAAATCGACTCACTTGAGTCCTCTGGTCTGCCACCAACTTTGGTGCATATCTAGATAGTCGGGTGAACTCCAATACATATTCCTAAACTGATATGTCACCCTGCTTCAAGTTAACAAACTCGACCACCTTTTTCACCCTCATCTCCCGAGGGAAGAATTGATCCAAGAATGTTGTGTGGAACTCTTCCCAATTGATAGGGCCTGCACCCACTAGCGTAACCTCTCTCCATTGCTTGAACCACATGTGAACCACCCCTTTAGCTGATAGGAGGCCAAGTCAACACACTCTCCATTGTTCACCCCCATAACCTGGGTGATTTTTAGAATCTCCTTGATGAAATCGTGTGGATCCTCATCCACCTTCGATGTTGTGAACTCAAGAGGGCTCATACTCAAGAAATCCCTTACCCTAACTGCCACCGCATTCCCATTCTTAGGGTAATGCGCCACTATCTAGCTATGAACCTGGTTAGCCATGGCCTGTGCCAGCATCTGAATTGCTGCCCTAAACTCAGCATGGGCAGCCGGCTCTGGTGTGTGCTCCTCATGAACGGGTGGGGCCGGATGATGCCCATCATCATTGGCACCCTCATGATCATTGTCGTTACCATTTCATCTGGCGTTCACTCAGCGTGGAGGCATGATTCTGCAAATGCGAATAGAACGAATTAGAAGGATAGAAAATACTTTTCATCGCACGACATAGATCATGAAAGAAGGGAACAATTCCTAAACGTCTCGTAGCCTCTTCATCATAAGTGTGGCGCGTTTTACACCCATGAAAAAGACTCTACTTAACGCGGATTTTAGACACCCTAGGACACTTCAAAACCTATGGCTCTGATACCAAGTTTGTCATGACCCGAACATAGACCTGGATCATAACACGGGACAAGAAACCCCGAGAAGCCCCAAGTTGACCCATGGCATAAGCGTACATCTAACTTCATTCACTTTAAGTGGAATACTGAACAGAAGTCATAATGGAACGTAAATGTATCATAGCATATCATAACATTTGAAAGTACTAGATATATACATAAGTTGAGTACTACATATTGTCTTAAAGCCTCTAACATGTAAGATGGGTTGATGGGACAATACCCCCAACTAACCCGGCCAAGTACTGAAACATAGAACATCATACATGCTTAATCAAACGGCCCTTGAAACATGAGGACTCACCAACAAAGATGAAAGCGAACTCTGAAGGGGGTCTATATATGAGGATGGGCTTGAGAGTCGGAACCTGTATCATAAGACGATACAACATAGAACGTATATAGGTAGTACGTGAAACGTACCGAGTATGCAAGGTAAGTAAAATGGACATTTAAAATATATAAAAGCTCATAAAACATCATAAGAGTAGGACAACATGCTCATGACATAAGTATCGTAACATAACATATTGTAAGGCTCAAGGTTTTCAAAACATTCATA
>JACEIK010006342.1:9148-62283 GCA_018107945.1 Datura stramonium | reverse complement strand
ATTCAGAGTATTTCGTTGACCACATTTAGACTTAATTAACTCTACCGAAAACTTATATAATCAACACTTGCGGTATTTAATATCACACTTGAACTTGATAATTAGCTGAATTGGTCCAGTCCCTGTGGGTTCGACATCCGGCTCTTAAAAAGGGTCACTATATTACTTGCACGACCCGTACACTTGCGGGACTACAACAACCACAATGAAGAATTGAATCTAGATTAAATCAGTCTTTCAAATATTCAACCATACACTATAGCCAAAACCTTAGAGTATGAGTTTAGCCACTCTTGGACAAGTGGAAAAATAAATACATATTCATCATCATACAAAGTAAAGAGTAAAGAAGAGAAAAAACCTAGTGTAGACTTGGGTGTTCCTTCTAAAAGGCTTACAAGCCCCCAAAGATAAACTACGTAATGTTAAAATTAACAAAAGATAGAAAAATCTCTCCTACAAACTCCTCTAACAAACGCCCTAGAGGATATATTTATAGTTGAGCCTTGAAATGACATTTCTTCCCTCCAACACTTGGCTTTAAAATCAATAATTTTGTCCAAAAACAGGTTTGGCGCGCCGCCCCCACCATCCTACCACACACTTAGTCAAATTTTCAGTAATTTCATCTCTAAGATGGACCTGGTGCGCCGCCCCCAACATCTCGCCAGGGACTTAGCCAATTTTTCTATACTTTGAACACATTTGTTGCGCTACTCTCACTATATCGCCAATGTGTTAGTCAAATTCTTGCACTTTTGGACCCTTCTGGCGCGAGGCCTCCTCCATCCCACCAGAATTTTGGTGATTTTCTCTAAGTTTGGGAAGCTCTGAGACTCCACGCCCACTATCTCACCAAGGTGTTGAAATGATCATCTTCTGAAGTCAAGTAACTGGCGTGGAGCATTAGCTGTAGCACCAGAATTTAATGAATTTTCCAAGGAGTTAAGGACCTAGGGCGGGGCGCCCACCATAGCCCCTGAACCTTCTTCTCAGCTTCTCAATTCTTCAACCTTTGTTCATTTTAGGTCCTTTTCCTTAGTTTCCTGCTCAAAACATCTCAAAATGTTTGTTAGAATGTAAAACACACAAACATATGAATTCATGCATTTCATAAGAATTATGCACTCAAAACAAGGTAAAAGATGAAAAAAAACAAGGCAAATGGGCATAGAAATATGCCCAACATCACCACCCCACACTTAAACCATTGTTCGTCCTCGAACAATCCTTTACTTTACATATAAACTCATCTTTTACCATCGCACTTGGTACCTCTAACAATTCACACTCAATCAACTAGCATAGAGCATGACTCAAGTGGTTCATCAATATACACACTTCACATGAAACACATGTAAAGGCTTCACAATCAAGACTACACAACCTCTATAATTGACTCATCTTTCAAAACATAGGGACAACATGGTTAAGTATGAACTATGCAACAAATAGTACACCAACTTAGACTTCTTGTGCCCCTCATTTCTAGTGATGTTCCTCTCTCATATTATCAATGCATACACGTGGAACATAAAAAGCAAGGAACTCTCACGCTCACAAATGATGTAATGCACACATGTCACATACCATAGGCTTTCCTTTCATGTACATTTACACTACTTGGTTGTTTCAAGAGATTAGGATCATATTATCTTTTCTTTGTTGTAATGTTGGCTAAGAGATAGGTAGGAATGCTATTTCTTTTATAGTAACTACCGCCTAAGCACTTATAAGATATTTTTAACTTTTCATGTCCACCACCTTTTTCTTGCTTATTCTCCCTTCACTAACTCACTCTTTTTCTTTCTTTTCTTCTCATGCTCCTTTTTCACTACTTGACTGCTAGTATTTTCTGCTTATAGACTCAACAAGAATTTTGCAATTAAATCTCTATCTTTCATTGTCCTAGCAGCAAATAGACAACGCAATTTTGTGAGCACCCCGACTTCCTCTTTTTCTTCTCTTACCATAATTTTTCTTTCTTCTTTAACATTATACTTCGATGGACCTTTATTTTTAAACTATCAAAGTGCCTAAGTCTCCTTTGGATCAACAAGTCTGAGGACTCGCAAAGAAAGGGATTAAGCTACTTTTGTGGCTAAGAAAGAATAAGACTTATGACTCAAATGGGATTAACTAGGGAGAATGTAGAGGAAGGTAAAACAAATATGGGAAACAAACTTGGCTTTTTCAAAGAAATTCCTTGATCATATCCCAACTTCCTAACAACTAGCTATCCTATATACACTAAGGCAAGTTTTAGAAGTTCCAATATGTACAAACAAGATAATTCAGCTCTCTTCTTATGGCAATCAAGAGTCTAGTCGGCTTCCTACAACTACACATCCAGACAATTATATTGAATGACATTTTTCATTATTAAGCCCTTAGAATCATTTTGAGTCAAATTAAAGAGCTAAGTGTGTCATGGATTCCTCACTTATGCACTCAAGATGACTTTACTGACTCTAGCATAACAACTAAGTATAATGTCACAAGCTCACAAACGAATGATCTACAACTTAATCCTAAAATATTAAAACATGACGAGATTCCCTTAAGACAGTCGCCATCCATCTATCATAGAGAAGGGTCACTACTCTATAACTACAACGACTCTTACAAAATAAAAATTTACTCGGTTCAAAGGACTACTTTTTGGAAAAGAACCGAGGCAATAAGAAAAATTCAAGGTTAGGTGAGATATGCCAATCTTTAAAAATTTTCAAACAAAGATCAATGAACTTACTCATGCTTGAACAACACCAACACCAACTAAAAAATTAAACTAAAACTAAAAATCTCAACTACTAAAGACAAACAGAGTATCCAACATCCCAAGGCATCACAAATCATCATTCTACAAGCTATTACAGACCAAGACCTAACAAATCATAAAGCTACTACTACGGGAATAAAACTGTGCTACAGCCTACAGATATAGCAATTAAAGAATAAACAGGAATCTTTCCTCCACCCTACACTTAAAAAGTGCACTGTCCCCAGTGCATATAATCATATCAAAAGGTAGGGAAAAGGAACTTCCTAGGTTGCTAAGCATCATTATCAAGATTGTAATCCTGAACCTCCTCATCATCATCATTGCAATCAACCTGCATGGCGCTCATAGTAGCATCCTCCTCCTCCTCCTCCTCATTATCCAAATCATCAACACCGTTGGTCAGCACAATAGCCTCATCATTATGAAGCAACTCCTCGAAGGCAGGCCCCACTTTACACATCTACAAGGCACTCTTCATGAGTGGGTATTTATCCTCAAGGGCTGCCATCTCCTCGGCTGTAGTAGGTCGGCTGCCTATCCTCAACTGCAAGTCAAGCATCCCAAATACACGACCTTGCCAGCTCTCATCACGAGCTTGGCGATTAGCTATAATGATGGCTTGAGCTGCCTTTGTAGCATCAATCATTTTTCCTGCTAAGTGCCTTGTTCGAGGTAGATGAAGGTCTACTTCTTCTTTCTCAATGCCTGCCTCTCACAAATACTGGGTCAAGAGACTCCCACAATAATATTTCCACCTGTAGTTGTCCCGTGATCTCCTCATATTGTCCTAAAGCATAGTACGAAAATTAATCGGTATCCCTTCATAAGCATGCATAAGCACCACCCACTCTCTAGTGATTTCTATCATGTGAGTCCTTGGGAGAAACACAACATAAACTATCTTCACCCAAACTTTCTCCTTCCTTTTTAAGTAGGATTATGAAAATGTGGAGTGAATGCCCTTGTGGTCACGTGCCCATCTGGCGGATAAATGCTCACCACATAGAGTGTGACGGATATCACGGTAAGGAGGCCTCTCAAGCAAAATAAAATACTCTGAAGGTTCTATTGCAGGTTAGCCAAGAAAAGCATTGAACCTTTTGTAAGTGAACCGCACGACCTGACCCCTTATCTTCAATTTGGTGCTCTCTCAATGATGTATCCCAGTTTTCGTAGAACTCCCTCACCAAGGTGAGGTTGCATTCTTCTATCTTAGCAAAGATGTATTCAACTCCCAACTGATGGAGCTTGTCTCGAATAGCAGGGAACTCCAGCGTCAGGAGGTCCTCATCAATCCAATTTTCAGGAGCATACTTAGCCTCCTTCTGCATGTTGAACCAGGTAAGACCATGAGGCTCTATTGCCTGTACCCCAAAGTGTTTAGCAGAGCTAGCCTTAGTTGTTGATCAACTGGCTCCCTTTGTACCCTTACAGAGCCTCTTTAGACCATTGCCTGCTACCTCAATCTCCATTCCTTTGCTGCCTTTCGGTGCCATGATACCTGTAAAGAAACAATCAATAACTAAACAAGATTAGTCCGTGAATAATAAGGCTAGAACATTAAGTGTTTAAAGGTGCAAAATTAACCCCATACTTAATTCTCTAGCATAATGGTGAGAGTTTGTCCAATGAGGTACTCAAGACTTCCCCGATCATCATCCAACTTCACAACATTAATTCATTCACCAACTATAAGTCCAGCCAAGTTCATGAATTCTTCAACTCTTCTCTCATATTTAGCTTTTCAATAATTCCTTCAATTGGCCATCCCTCTTACTTTCCCTCCTTCAATTCTTAATTCAAGTAATTCAAACATGGAGGTAGCATTATTCAACTACTTCAACAACCTAACAAACAATTTACCACCATCCATAATGAACTAACATGAATTTCAACAACTCAAGACTTATTTACATTCAAGCATTCAATACTCATGTACTTTCTCTCTCTATAATTAATGCACCTACCCACCAAATTCATGAATTCAATTCACCATCCCTTCATCCCCATAACTTCAAATCATGATATTCAATAAAAATTAGTTAACCCAACAAGGAGACACATTACCATGGAAGAATTAAAGACATTAAAGCTCGTGAAACCCATAATATGAAATTTAATCTTTTCACCAACAATGGTGATCTGGGTCTTTAATCTTGGGAAAGAAGGGCGTAGGAGCATGCTTTCAACTTTACCTAAACAAGAGAGAAAGAAAATACTTACTTGAGTTGATAAAAGGAGCTTCACCAAATCTTGGAGAATATAACAATGGAAGGGGGAGGGAAAGAGGAGTTACGAGTTAAGAGAAGGAAGGGAGAATTTTTTCTTTTCAACTTTTTGAAGGAAAAGGAAGAGTGAAAATTTAAATAAAGGTGTAGGTGATCTTGGGCAAAATGGCATGCCCAAGTGATACTTTTTAACTTAGTTTTTGTCTTGTTTATCTACTTCTTTATATACATTCTCATGTAATTTTATGTAAATGTGAATATATATACTAACCAACATGATTAGTTCTTGTTTTTGTAGGTTTAAAATGAATTTGAGGAACTAATCATGATTTGGTGAAGTGGAGGAATGAAATCGAAAGCAAAATGCGAAAGTCGGCAAGGAGGACACTGTGGCTTGACCCACCTGTGATGACAACGTGCCATGGAAGGTAGGCTGCGCGACAAGTGTGTGTGTCACGACCCTAACGTGCTGCACAAGCAGTGCCCACTTGTACCATGCGACGAGGCGCAAGCGGGTGTTTTATGCAAATTCAGTTGCTTCATGATTCCTCTAGATGTCCACGGGGCTAAATTGACGCGACCACCTCCATGCCACGGAGCTATTCCATGTTGCGCATAATTTTGTACATTATCATTTACTATAAATAGGTCCCTTGAAAACCTAAAAACATTTTGTCACGTAATATTTACGAAAAACTACCAAAAGTGAAAGGGAAAGCAGGAGAACTCACAGGGTTCTTAAATTTCATCTTCTCTTCTTCAATTCTTGTAAGTATATACGTTAATTATGTTTCTGTAGTCTCTAGAACTCCGTGGCTAGAACCCTTCCTCTAAGGGTGAAGCCATGAATATGATTGTGACTATGTGAATTTGTTTTGGTTTTAAGTTATTAATTGTTTGTTTTTGTTTATATGTTCTTAATTATGGTTATTTTTATGATTGATCACCATGAAAACACACATGTTACACCTAGGTAAAAGCTTGAAGTAAACCTAGGCAGAACAAAAAATGTAGGGAGCAAGTTTGTATCTTACGATATAATTCGCAGTTAGGATAAGAAATTATAACCTAATTTCGCCTTGCTTGGTTACTAAAATGGGATGAGCTAGACCCCAACTTGGAATTATCACATCACCGCTCATAAAGTAGTTGTGAAGCTAAGGATCGGTTAAATGATTAGAAGTCTGAAATTCCCTTATCAAGAGCATAAACCTAGTAAACCACATTCCCATAATTGAATTGCCCGCGAACTAGAATGTCACATCCCAGCTCAACGCGATGTAGTTGTGAGGCTAGTTTGTCGTGTTTAGAGGCTCGAAAGACCATGAACATGCAATTGTAGTTATGTGAGATGATAATTGATAATTCCATACTTAAACCATTACAAAGCGTAGTAACGCATGATTATGTGGTCTTAGCTCTAGTTTCTCCTTGGATTACTTGAATATTTTACGTGATTACCACTGAACTTAATTAAACTTTATCGAAAAAGTCTAAATCAACACTTGTGAAAGTTAATATCACACTTGAACTTGATAATTAGCAAAATTGGTCCAGTCTGCAATGGGTTCGACATCGGCTCTTAAAAAGGGCCTTTCATGTGCCATGTAAGACCACGTAGGCTTACGTGTGCGCTTGGGCGCAGCCAACCCGATAAGTTTTGGCGCTAGTTGTCGAGGAGTCTCATGTTTTGGTGCGTTAACACAGAATTAAAATAGTGGGGTATGAATTTTTGATGATTTTAAGGTCTTTGAGTCAATAATGACCCAAATTGACCAAAAAATTTCTCCCAAGAGGCCTCGAGCTGCAGCCCCCTTTGTCTCTATAAGCTTAAAAAAAAATTCTTACCTTGATAGGGGGTTGGCGTGGTGCGCCACCCATGCCTGATGTCGAGAATTTTTTTCTTCTAGAGTTTAATACACAGCACCCCAGCTAGGTATCTCACCCTAGACTTAACCTTTTCGGCTCTTTTTGCTCTAAAGTGCAGTGGGTCCTACAAAACAAAGAAAAAATGTAAAAATGTTAGAGACGATGGGTTGTCTTTTCACGAGAACCTTAGTTATAGTGGAAGGGCCCACGATATTCATGGGTTTCCTCCCATACGGTGTACGATTTAACATCATGGAACGACTATGATCCCTGTCACTCCTTTATCAAGTGAAATAGTATTCCAAATTGACAGATTCAAGAACTTCCATTGCAGCTTACTTATCTAACGACTTATTACATCACCTCCTAGTTCTCATTGGCTTAACTATGAAGTCCTCATAGTGAGGAGGCATCCTTTCTTATCTAAATACTTCAAAAACTACTTCTTGACCATCCACCTTCATAGACATCTTTCCTCTGTATCTTTACGTATGACGAAATAGTTGTGGCTAAAATCCTCTCCCAAAAATGAGGGGAACTACGCATTAGTCTCGTAATCTAAGATTATGAAATCCAGTGGAAGAATGAAGGGTCCCACCTTTATCAAGACATCTTCTATTATCCCATCGGGATAGGCCGGAGATCGGTGCGCAGGAGTTTGCGAGTCTTATGGTAGGATGTGGTTCACACAGTCCCAGGTTCTAAACAAGGATGCGAGGCATCGGCTTGATGCTCACCCAAATCACACAAAGGTTGAACCAACTTCCTTGTCTCCTATCACCACGGAAGGTTGAGGTCCTTCGGCTTTTAGAATTTTATTATGGATCAAGGCACTTTCTTCTAAAAGAGCCACGGAGTCTCGAGCTATATTAACCACCTCTTGTTGTACCTGATATTTGTAGTACTTAGCATATTTTGGAACTTCCTTCAAAAGCTCCACCAAAGGAATGTTAACATGTACCTTCTTCAACAAGTCAAGAAACATCTTGTAAGTTGTATCCCTCCTACTTTTGAAACCTTTGGTGGGAATGGAGGCGATGGTATGGCCTCTTTTAGAACTTTTTGATTATGATTTTTCTTGACTCCCAAGCCTCATTCTTGGACTTCTCAACTGCTAATCATCAACCTTAGTTTGTCTAAGGGATAACCTCACCAGTTTCTTACCATTGCGCAGAGATCGCTTACATTTCTTTGGGATTCTTATGAAGTTACTCAAAAGTGCCCCCTTTGGTCTATTTGTTTGCTATAGGGCCAATTGCCCTATTTGTCTATCAAGCTTATGGATGGACTTTTGCATCGATCATTCACTATCTAATAATTTTGTTGCACCATCCATTTGCTTCATCGTCTCCTCAAGAGAAGCGCTCAACTGGCGGTCTGAGGCCTTTGATAACCATTTTCGAGCACAGAGTTCTGGTTCCCTCCTTATGAGGGATTTCTTGCATTTCATTACCCTTGATTGAATCCATTACGGGCAAAACCTCAACCCACGATTCTATTGTGTCATAAAAAATACAGATTCGAGATTAAATGGAAAACCTAAATATACATGACCTTCTCCACATGCTTCAAAGCGTAGGTGGTGTTTGCACTCTTTGCAACGGCCCCGTGTTGGTGTGTTTACAAGTTTGCTAATCATATTCACCGGTGGATAATGTGCGCTCTAGTTTCCACGGCTTCCGTCTACCTCGAGATTTCCTAGCATCTTGTTGCCGAATCCTGCACTGAGTCTTGATAATCCCAGTCCTCATTTGACATGAGGTTCAAAGAGCCTTAATTTCATCATAGCTCCTGGATAGAATCTTTCCTATGAGGTAGCATCAAATAGGATCTTTGACTCGGGCTTTAGACCCTACATAAAGTTATGCCCAATTATCTCCTTAAGTGCATGTGATGCGGACAATCTCGAATAACCTTTGTAACATTCCCTTTGGGGAACGAGGTCTCACCCGTACTCCACACAGAGCGGAGATCTTCCCTCTCAACTCCTTAGTTCTCGGCAGAAGAGAAAAACCTATTGATAATTTGTTGGAAAGAGCTTCCTAAGTAGTGATGGACCTAGCTGGCTCATTTTGAAACCACTCGCTTGGCCACTGATAGAGTAGAAATGAAATAAAATTAAACAACATATTCATCGACACGTTAAGTAGGAATTCTCGCTCGGCTCATGAACGTCATCGGATGCACGTAGGATCTCGTGCGTCTTTCCACGATATTGGCAAGTGTTTAGACCAACGCATGGTCCTTATTTCGAATCAAGAAGTTCCCGGTGATATAATAGGCTTTAGATCGCTTTAGAAGCATTCTCTAAGTTTGGCCTTGCAAATTTCAACACTGGAACTCTCTCTTTGGTTGTTGCCACACTGCTCATTGTTCTCCATGATTAATCTTCTAAAGTTTCCCTCAATTTAAGGATCAAGAGAAGCCAAGGGTGGTCCCTGACTTCTCGTACTTGGTATACACGAGCAAACAACCTATAAACTTCACAAAACCAAAGAAACAAATGTAAAATACAAAATAGCGAATAAAATATTAACCTACAAATGATCAAATAAAACTATCAGTCCTCGTGACAATTTCAAAAAACTGATGTAGCCTAAGTGCACATGATCATCAAGTGATATAGGACTAAAGCCCCAGATTATCGTACTTTATGGAGACTTGTTAGTTCAATCGTTATAAGTTATTACTTTATTTTCACTACTCTAACAATACAGGTTAAAATAGGGAAGAATTAGAAATTAATTACTAAAACCTTAAATATAAAAATAGCTAAAATGGTTTCAGCTTAATTTTACTTCATCTGATGATGAAAATCTAGGGAAATGGCATGGATGGTTTCGGGTTGAGTTTTCAAGATGTGATTACACTAGAATGATTCTTCCTCTGATTGCTAGTTGCAAGTTACTATCCCATTTCTTGCCACTATCCTAGCATCCAAGAACTATTTCATGAACCCTCTAAATGCTTATATCCCTAGGTCTCGGGAGAAGCATGAAATGACGGTTATGTGTACTTGTATTTTAACTAAATGGGGTTGAAGGTATATCCCTATCCTCAACAACAACTTCTATCCTCTCACCAATGGGTTTGAGAGTCTTCGAATTTCCATTTTGTATGTACCTTTAACCCTTCTGATTCCCTTTATCAAGTTATTCAGCCAACAAGTTTACTTATAATTGATCAGTCTCATAAATAACAATTAAAAAGTAAATATAAACAACCACAATGAAAATCGAATATAAGATCATTGGTCTTTCAAACGTTATTTATCCTGATGGATAAAACCTAAGTATGAGTTTATCCACTCATAGACAAGTGGAAAAACAAATACATATTCATCATCATATAAAGTAAGAAGTAAAGAAGAGAAGAAACTGGTAGACTTGGGTGAACCTTCTAAGCTTGACTTACAAAGCCTCCAAAAGATGAACTACGTAATGTTAAAATGAACAAAAGATAGAAAAAATATCTCCTAAAAACTCCTCCCAATAAGCGTAATTATAGGATATATTTATAGTTGAGCCTTGAAATAATGCTTCTGTCCTCCAACACTTGGCTTTAGAATCGGCAATTTGGCCCAAAACATGTCCTGGCGATGCCGCACCCACCATCTCACCACATACTTGATCAAATTTCCCGGCAATTTGACTCGAGATGGACTGGTGCGCGCCCCAATCATCTCACCGGGGACTTAGCCAATTTTTCTATACTTTAGGCACATTTGGCACACCACTCTCACTATCTGTAAAAGTGTTAGCGGAATTCTTACTTTTGGACCCTTCTTGCACAAGGCCTTATCTGTCACCGGAATTTTGGATTTATTTTCTCTAGGGTTTGCAGGTAGCTGCGGGGCTCACGCCCACCCGTCTTGCCAAGGTGTTGAAATGATCATCTTCCCGAAGTCAAGTAAGCGTGTGGAGTGCCAACCACTAACAAAATTTAATGAATTTTTTTCCAAGGAGTAAGGACACAAAGGCGTGGCATCACCGCCTTCCCCAAGACCTTTTTCTCAACTTCTTAATCCTTCAACCTTGGTTCATTTTGGGTCATTTTCCTTTAGTTTCCTACTCAAAAAACTTCAACATGTTTGTTAGAATACAAAACATATGACTTATATGAATTCATGCAATTTTCCTAAAGGATTATGTGCTCGAAATAAGGTAAAAGATAGGGAAAAACAAGGCAAATGGGCATAGAAATATGCCCAAAATCATGTAGTTATTAGCCAAGCACGGAAGATAGGGAATTCTTGAGATAGGCGTTAGCTACAATGAACCTGGATAATCATAAGTGATAGACTTGAATGAGGTGGTGATGTACAGGTAGACCATAGTATGGCATGACTAGTGGCTTCTTCATTAGAGTTCAAACTTGTGTGACTTTCTTATTTAAGGGAGAGTAATGTTATTGATGGATAACTCTAGTTTGCTGAAGGTGTGGTCGAGTTAGGCTTGAGCGTGGTTGAGGTATACCATTAGACTCGAGACTTTAGTATAAATAGGGGCCTAGGCGGGAATATTAGGGCTGGAATGGTTGGGCATCAAGGGTAGGAAGGTATGCTACGGGTATCGATATTCCTAATTGGAAGTGGGAGGATATTAAGGTAGATTTCATACGAAATTAGCCTCGTACACGCCAACGAGAATGACTCCATATGGGTGATTGTGGACGGGTTGACCAAATTAGCCTATTTTACAGTCAAAAGTACCCATTCAACATGTAGATTGTACATTGTTAGTTAGTTTGGTGCATGGAGTTCCTTTGTGTACATTTCACCTCTTAGTTTTGAAGATCGATTGAGAGGGTCTTGGTACTCGGGTGAAACAGCACAACTTTTGCGTAGCAGAGGGTCGGTACGACGGGCCATTCGTATCTTGGAGGATATATTGACAACTCATGTGATTAATTTTAAATGTAGTTGGGACAGTCACTTGCCTCACATCAAGTTGTCTTATAATAAGCTGTTTCTATCTGACATGGCTCCATTTGAGGGGCTCTTTATAGGCGAGGTGTAAATTTACCTATCAAATGGTTCGAGGAAAGTGAAATGTTGTGTTGATACGACCAAATTTAGTTCATGAGGCTATGGAAAGTTCGGCTTATTAGGAAGAGGCTAAATAAAACTTCGAGTCATCAGAGATCTTATGTAGATGTTAGGAGGAGAGAGCTTGGGTTGAGGTTGATGATTGGGTGTTTGAAGGTGTCTCCACGTAGAGTTATAGTTCAACATGAAAGGAGCTTAGTCCTAGGTATGTTTGGTCCTTACTCTAGGATTACGAGCAAGTTGGCAAGGTGGCATGAGTTGGAGCTACCCGGCCCGAGAGCTATCTTTTGTGCGTCAACATTCCATGTATCTACTCTCTTGAAAAGGTGCATTATTGACACTGGTTGTTTGATGAAACATTGGTGTGAATTATAGCCTTACTTATGAAGAGGTTAGGTTTGAGACCCTTAATTGTCGGGTTCGGAAGTTGAGAAACAAGAAAGTAGCTTCGATGAGAGTACATGGAGAAATCATCTTATTGAGAGAGTTATGTGGGAAGCCCGAGAGAGATATGATGGCTAAATACCCGCGTCTTTTTCCCTGGCTCCCAGGTTCCATCATGAGATACCAGTTTCCTCCTTAGCACTCCCTAAGTTTTGTTCATGTCATAGCATGTATGTATAATTCATGAATTCGGTTGATCATGTATTTCGGTCTAGAGTCGGTTACTCAGTTAGTTTTCGGCTATGGTTGTTCGGTTTTGGATTGCGATTCGTTTCCTAGTCTTCCATCTTAGTCCATATTCGGATGAATGTTTTCAAAGGGGAGATAATTTAACATCCCAAAAATTTCTTAGATCGGACCCAAGACTTGCGGTAGAAAATAGCAAAATGGCACCTAAGGCAACGAGCCCTGAGATGGCTCATCCTTCCCAACCAATGAGCGTTGGTTTTGACCATTGTTTCGAGTTCTAAGCTATCAAAATTATCCTTAAAGATAAACCGAGGATTGTATGAGCAGATTGTTTGATCAGATCGATCATTATTTTTGTTCGTTGCATTAGAGTCGAGAGAATGAATTAGAGCACAGCAGAACCCACGGGAAGGTATAGCAGTAGTTGTATGAACAAATAGTCCATTGTTATGGTCGTTGTTTCTACGAGTTGATTTTCGGATCGGCAAGCCCTATAGGGGATTCACGGGTGGATCTATGAGTCGTGCCTAGATTGTATGAGTCATAGTGATGGCCCATAGTAAGGGAAAAATCGGAGAAATGTAGAATTTTGGGTAACCACGAGCCATGGTATGAGAAATGCTTAGGGAAATTTTTTAGCGATCGTGTTATGAGGTCTATAGAATGGACAATGTGGCTTAGGAGGTACGGGAAACATGTAACGAATGGTAGGATCATGTTACGGTACGTACCTTCTATCTATAGGATGAGATATAAACGCCTCGAACTTTCGGGCTAAGTTTAAAATCATTAGATATGTGGATAGATCCGAACTTGATAAATTTATGAAAAACAAGGTGTTAAGATCATTTCTTAAGTGTAGAAGAATTACATGAATATAAATTGGGTCATACGGAACTTCTAACACAAAGTTAAGTTGAGAGCCTTCTTTAGATTGAGTTTTCGTATAAGTTCTTCTTTGGGGTCAGCGAACAATCATAATTCCCATTTTACAAAGGTTTTTGATTCAACATATCAAATTGAAGCACTTGGAGTTTTCTTTTCAACAATCTAACTCTTGCATGTCGAGTTTGGGTAAAACGTTATGAGAAGTTTAGTAAACAGCGAGGCATTAGGCAGACATGATGCGGTCATCTATGGCTTGACGGTATCATGTTGGTCGTTGTAGCGCGGGACCCCAGGATTTAATTGATGGTTGGGGGAATTTTGGTAAACTCTTATGCTTCTAACTCCTAAATGATGTTATTTTGGGCTTCCTTAAGGTCAGATTAAAGGAATTAACCAAGACTAAATCCTCACTCTCTCCAAAAGAATGATAGTTGGATTTTTCTCTCAAGAAAAGAGCTAGAGTTCTTCTTCAAACCTCTTCAAATCTTCTTGGGATCTTGAGAAAGTTCAGGGATCATCGGCCCGGGTATTTAGGGCTGAATGGGAGATTTCTTCCACCCTCATACCCAAGCTTCTTCCTCAAATTCATGAAAGATTCAAGTTCTTAGTCAAGTGTGATGATTTCTAGGGTTTTAACTCAATTACATGAAACTACCTATTCTATGTTTATGGGACTAATACCCTCTTGTTCTAAAGTATGTTTTGAGTCAATGGGAAGATTTTATCTCAATTTGATTATAAATTCATGATTTCATGTAGTGAAATTGCCCTATTATGAAAGTTTTTATGAAATTCAAGCTTAAGAGTCTATAATTTCAAGTATGATGAGATATCTAGTATGCATGAATATTTATGAAGTCTCAACTTATGATTCCATGATTATGATTTATGAAGCCACTAAGTATGCATGATTTTATGATTTGGGGAAAATCTATGCAAGTTAAGTATGTTTTATGATTTAACCAAGTGATAAGATCGGTGTATCATATGGTTTAGGCCAAGACTCATAATACAACTTATGATATGTTTGGAGCTAAAACTCCCAATATTCATATTTCAAGCTATGTGAGATTATAATTTTTAGCTTTTGAAAAACGATGTGAGCACTATGCATACTTTTGATAGTGTGTCTAGCACCAAGTAGGCTTAGAGGTCTGGGTCTGGAATCTCAGAACTATGCGCCAATATAGGTATATGTATATATGTTTGGTACCTATTAAGAGAGTTTTCCCCCACCCTAAAGGGCTCAACTTGATATCAAATCATTGTTTAGCGTCCTTGCCAAGCAAACTTGGGACGGCTCTAACCACTTAAGTATGATAGTTGGGAATCACGCATGGCTATATCATGATGGTGTCGGTATGATGAATCTACCATTGTTCCTCGTGATTTCGATTATTCATGTTCATTACTTATGAGATTATGTTTTATAGAATATTTGACCTATTGATCAGTTTATGAGCTATTACTTACTATTTATTACTTATGAAATGTTATATGATTTCTATTTTGAAATCTTGAGTCATTATGTCCGATTATATTAGCTTGACTTATGATTATATCTTTGATATAGCTTTTAGCATCACAGTCCTTATTCTCTTGATCTTTTAATTTATAGCCATGATTTTAACTAACATTTTACTAAGCATGTTTTACTTACCTTACATACTCAATACATTC
Source organism: Datura stramonium (assembly GCA_018107945.1). Classification (NCBI taxonomy): domain Eukaryota; kingdom Viridiplantae; phylum Streptophyta; class Magnoliopsida; order Solanales; family Solanaceae; genus Datura; species Datura stramonium. The sequence goes on along the minus strand of JACEIK010006342.1, from coordinate 47,153 downwards.
AAAGCAACCGACCGCATACTCAATGCTATATAGTTTCATGATATGAATCTAGGTACTCATACTTAGCTTGTAGTTTAGAAGCGTTCCAGGACTTGATCGGCTATGAGGTGAGTCCTCATCTTTCAAGGACTAGAGTTATCTTCTCCATTTCAGTTTTTACCTCATTTAGTTTCGGACTTGGAGTTCTCTAGGGTCTTGTCCCATGAGATCATTAGTTAGTACGAAGCTTTCGAGAGGATAGAGTTAGTATATTCGGCTTTGCGACTCTATGTTGTGATATTGTCATTTACTTACTCCTTATGTTATATAGCCTTCCGGCTTATCCATGCTTATAAGTTAATTTCACTTCTTTTTTTATTAGAGTAAGTGGCCCATGTATGTGTCATGGGTTAGCTTAGAGTCATTCATGGTTCTAGGTCTAGTATTTCGATCACGGGTCCCGGCTCAGGTCGTGGCAGGGAATTGATTGGTGAACCCTTCGGCATTGTTGTTTCTTAGTCGACTAGAAGAATGTACACAAGGATATAGTACATACTGAAACTTAGTGAAGAACCATGTGCATATATTGATGATTTCTCAAATTCGAGCATGTTTCACTACAACACTATATTTTTCAAACTTTTTGAGATTGTGAGACAGTCATGGTAGAAAGACATTTAACTAAATGTACAAAATTGAGTAAAATATTTTTCAACTAATTTATTATTATACAATTGGTTAATTTTCTAGCCCGAGTCATTGAGTGATACTTATGTACTCTTAGTCATCTCCCCCATTCTAACTTGTTCCTTTCAAAGTGATCGCTACCTAGTGTTTTGTGAAAATTTAAGCAATTTGTCTTCGATTGCACAAAACAATTGAGATTAAACCCGCTGCTATATTATCTTTCGAAAGTGAAGATATATACGTTAATATGTTTTGTCCTTTTATCTTTGAATAAGATTCTTTGCAATATTAATTGCACTAGAATTATCATAAAAATATTAACATACCCAACACCGATAATAAAATATCTTAATTGTTGCTTGATCTACAATAGTTGAGCACAATAGGAACCTCTGATGACATACTCGGTCTCGACAATCGACAAATCTATAGAGTTTAACCTTATATAGGTAGGCATTTCCCACTTTTTTGGTGGAAATAGTTAGGTTTCCCCCTAGGCTTTGCGGTCACTAGTCATTCAATAGTAGGATGTCTGGTTTTGCAATGGTAACATAAATCTTTAATTTGAGTTATTTATGTATGGGCCCTAGACCTATTGTTACTATGACACTACATTACTAAGACTTGAGAACTCCTAGAGGATTGAGTCTAGCAACTTTTCCTTTCAATCATTTCTTACTATGGACAATTCTAGGTTAACATTTTGTATTTTCTCTTCAACATAGAACTCATCTTTGCTTCTTTTTAGATCAAACTCAGTCTTAAATTCTGATACTCATTTATGATATATTTTACTTTATCGGTATCCCAGCTTTAAGACTTCAAACTTGCAGGAGTGAAAATAGACGAATCAAGTTATTTCACTTATTCCTTAGGGAGCAATTTTCCTTCTCGGTTTTCTTGCTAGTTTCAATATCATTGAGTTCATATTTTAGATTAGTAAGGCAACTGAGTAACTAATCCTTATTTGTTAAGGCATGCAAGTAATCATTGAGAGATATCATTAAGGAGGTTAATCTTTTCATGGAGAAAATATCAAGTTAACCCTTTAGGTTAAGAACATTTACCTCAATATTATTTTTTTCTTCAGGGTATGAGTCTTGTATAGCCATCAATGTTGTTCATCAATTTCTTCGTTATTAGTTTCTTCGTCTCAACTTGATCCCCAAGCTTAGCTGTCATAGGCGTTGAAGAGACAATTTTCTTAGTATCATTAGAATTGTTTCTTGTTTTTTATGTTCCTTTTCAGCTCTCTCCTTTCTCCATTCAATTTTTCATAATGGCTTGAGTCCTTTATCAAGTGATCGGTCTTTTGACATTTAAGCATCCAATGCGTGATCTTTCAAAGAGTTTATGTTTATACCATCGATGGTCCTTCTTTCCATATATTTTACCTTTCTTTAAGAAATTCTTGAAGTTTCTTTTAATGATGTCGACATTATTATCATCTCAATATCCCCTACCTCATTGACTTTTAAAAAGCTAGAGACTTTTTTATTTCCTTCATCCTTCTTGAAGTTTTTCATATTCATTTCATAAGTCTACGGGTTTTCCACTAGTTCATCTTGAATCATATTTGATATATTTTTGTCTTCTCCCAGTACTCGTCACCTTCATCCCAAGATTTTTGGAGAGTTATTAAAAGTTTATCAACTAAATCCTCGATAGTGAGCATTTTTCCTAGAGATACTAACTTATTACGATAATGGATGTATATCTTATAATCATGTCTTACATCGATTCACTTGGTTTCATATTGAGAACTCATATATTCATACCAGAGAACAACATAGAGACTACGAACCTTCTTTTGATTTGTTCCTTTGTGAGAATTAACTAATGCATCCCAAATTTTCTTAGTAGTAGTGAAATAAGAACTCTATTATACTACGTCAGGTCCAAGACCATAAGCAAGAATATTTTTGGCTTTTGCATTCTTCTTGAATGTAATAAGATCCTCGGGGAGTAAGATTCATTCCTTTCTTTTCACACACCCTTTCTGAAGATGTCTTTCTTTATGGATCTTGTTGGTCCACTAGTAATCCTATTTCACAGTTCACAATCTTCGCACAGTAAGAAGTCTTTCATGTGAGCATTCATCGAGCGAAGTACTTTCCGTTGAATAATGGAGGTCTAGTGGTGGATTGTCCTCACTATATCCAATTAGAGATGTCACATTCATCACGATCTATTCTTAAGATGTTATCCTCTCAAAGATAACAGTTATGATACAAATTGGTATTATGCGTGTCTTAATAACACAGAAGTGGTGAATTAGTTTATGTCTAATTTTTCACTAAATGTGAAATGGGTTACTTTTTCTTGTTCCTTTTCATCTCGTTGAATTCTAAGTAAATGAAGTAAGAACATAATGTTTTTGTGTGGAGAACATCCAACTTACAATGGTGAAAACCTATGACCCCCCCTACGCAAGATTTTTCCAAATTTACTAAAGCAGGTGAGCCTCAATATAATTTAGATTACAAGAGTTGTAATTTAGGAACTTACTCTAATCCCTCAAACAACAACCTACATAAATTGGTGTGTCCCTCGTCAAGTTACCCTTAATTGGAAGCTAAGTATCAATGTTGTTATATCGAACAATTGCTTCTGAAAAGCTAAAAGGATCTGACTCAATAAATCCTAACACGAATTCTAGACTTGAAGGCGCCAAACACCATGAAACAAGTTATTCATTATGTTTCTTAGAGTATAAGGTAACATTAATTAGTAATTAAGTCTCTCTCCAGCATATCTTTGCTTATTATGAGATTACCACCTTTTCTATAAATGCAAAGTGCATAGCCTTCCCTAACATACAAAACTTACACTGTCTGGTCGGCATTGATCGAAGGTAGGTTGATCACAAATACTTCAACATAGACTTGACTTATCATGGTGTTTGAGATGAAGACAACTTTTCTCCTTTACATGTACACGTATGTGTGCCCTTTGGAGTCCAACTCTATTTTTGTTGTTCGAATCTTTAGACTTCAAGATCTCTTATTACTTCTATGCTTCATCAGAGTACTTCTTACTTCAATAGTCATGATTTGAATGAACTCTTGAATGGAACATGTTGCTAACACCGGTTCCTTCATTTGCTCCATTACTCCTAATTGAGTACAACCCACTTAGTTGGCTTTTAAAACTTCGTCTATCATCAAAACTCATTAAACCCAACTAACTTCATTTTAGAGTCGAATGCCATAACTACCCTAACAACATCATTGATGACCCCCAAATACAATTACTTACACCATCACAATTCGTTATCATTGATTTTCTCTTCCTCCTTCGCACCACATGGACTTTTTTGTCATCTCCACTTTATATTACTAGATCTTCCAAGCTTGACATATAAAGTAACACCCCCGTTAGGTTCAATGACAAAGCTGACAACTTGAACCATGCAAATATCTGGGGATATTTAAAAAGAGAGTTCTACTTCATATGCAAATATCCAAGGAGATATTTAAAAGAAGTTTTGTTTGGTGACAAATGGCTTTAAGAAGTTAATTAGGCTATCAAATCCATTTATATTATATTAAAAGTGTGAAAGTCTTTAAAAAATATTAATTGAATTTTTGCCTTCATTAAAAGATTTTTTACAATAAAAAAAATTGTCAATTATTATTGTTTCATAATTATTATTTAAGATATTAATTTTACATTAGATTTTCTATTTTAAATGATATAATCCTAAAAAATTATCGTTACCCTTAACAAATCACGTTAGAGTGTAAAAATTACGCCCAAAAATTTCGTATTCACTATATTTTCATATTCATATTTGGGCTGTATTTTTGTATTATGTTTTCTATATTTAAATGGCATTACCCAAAAAGTTCTCTTCTTTATAAAAAACAATACTAGCGTAATGGCATAAAATTATGCCTCAAAATTTTCCTCAAAAATATTGTTATTCTTTTTTATTTTTAAATGCCATAAAATTCTATTCATGTATAAACCTTTTTCACTAGACATATACAAACACCTTCTAAAAACTCATCCGCCGCTTAAAGTTTTTCTGTACCTAGGAAGTTTTTGTTTCCTTTTTTTTATGGTAATTTTAATATATTCTCATGCTTTTAAATTCTTTTGGTTTATAAAATTTTATTCATCAACTCTTTCATACATATGTATTTTATCAAGTCTTCTTTGTCAGATGAACTTTGATTAATGTCATACATAGTATGTTTCAAGTTTTTTTTTCGTTTAAAATATTTTCTTTTATTTCAAGTTGTGGGTTTGCAAAACACAATAGTAATTACTATTATTATAATTCTTGTACCGCAATTTGTTCGAGATAATTTTGCAATGAAATATGAAAAGGGGTTTCGTGAACGAATTATGTGAATTTATATTTATATATATTTTAACTATTCAGTTTTACTTTTTCGCAATATTATCTTGAAGTAGAAAAAAGTGTTTATAACAACACAAGTTTGTGACATCATAAATGAACACATTAATATATATTATTCATTCTTAACTGGAAAAAAGTATTTGAATTTTATCTGCTATAATGTCTTTCATATTTATATTTTTAATATAGAGTTATGAAATTAATTTCGATACTTTTTTAAATTTTGTTTCTTTATTTGAGTTATAGGCTAGATTTGTGGTATTTTAGAATGAAGTCTCTTTCCTAAATATGATAAGCCTTTATTGTTAATAATAGATTTACATTGATCAAAATTATAGCAATTATGTTTTTATAATTATTAATTTTTGAAATAAGCTAAACTTTTGATTTAGTACACACATAGTGTATCGTTATAATGAATATTCTGTGGTGTTATAGATAAAATATTATTATAGAGAAAGTAAATGTAACGCAAAAAATTAATTCTAGAAAGTCAAACCATTATAATGAAATAATGTTATAAGGGTTATATATATTCGAATGATTATCAATAGAGATAGTCAAAGTGATCCAAAAAAAAAACCTGAAATGACATTATCTTGAAATTGTAAGGAATTAAAATATAATAAATTGGAGATAAAATATTTATTTATATTATTTAAATAAATATCACATTTACTTTTTGACATCAATTTTATTTATAATAATTTTATTTTTATATATACACATACATACATACATATATATTGCTTTAATAATGCCTTGAGACACATGCAACACACATACTCTAAGCTAGTATTCTTAGAAGGGTATTTGTTCATGTACTTATTTTGTTTCATATTACCCATTAATTTGCCCAATAGTTAGAAAAGGCATCAATCGTGTAGCTTTTGAATAGCCTTAATATTTTAAATCGTAGTAAAATATTGAGGAATTTGAATATTTTCATAAGCATTGGACACAGAGTTCATCCATTTCTCATAAGAACTCTCATTAATGGTAAATATAAATATAAGATAATTGTTCACACTATAGGAATGACTGAACCAAATTAACAAAAAATAAATTAGACAACTTCAAATAATATAAAAATATATTTGATTTTTTTACCTCATTAAAAAAGTAAATGCATTCTTTTCTGAAACTGATGAGTAATAGAAATGTTTTTTTGTTTTGAGTGGGAAAAAGTTTTGAATGAATCTGACAACAAGCTATAAAATTTCATAAAGTGGTCAGAGAAAAGAATAGGATATATGCAAACTTTACCGTATTTACATTGAAATATGCAAAGATTTTTTGAAAGACCCTCGATTCAAGTAAATTGTTTTATTTATTTATCTCAGTTTTATGACATAAATGATGTAAGAAAATATGCTTTTAAATATTTTTGTTGAAATTCAAATACAACCAAGAAAATTTGATTTGCTATACGAAACATTGATTTGATATTAAAAATGAAAATCAAAAGACTCACCTCTCAAGGAAAAGGAAATGATGAAAAATAAAATATAAAAAGGAAGGTGGCTTGTGAAAAATAAGTATGTTCTTTGACCTGATATTTGTTTTAATTTTTTCTTCCTTTAACGAAAGACTATAGAATTGTAACACATGTACAATTTACGAATTGAATTTCCTCTATTTAATTTTAACTGAATACAAAAGATTGTTCATGATACTATTAATTTTTTTAAACTTATAATTTGAAAATATAAATAATTCTACAAAGATCATATGTGATATTTATAATTCTCTATGTCTATTCTTATAAATCTTCTATGGAGAAAATCATATAACTAAAATAAAATTTATAATTAGCTATTGTTTAGTCTAAGATTAGTTTATTATAAGGAAAACTAGTTGAATAGTTTGAAAGGGTCTACTCAGCGATGACAAATCGTTATATGTAAATCTTTTGTTTTAGGTTTGAAGAAACATAATAATTAAAAAACTATACCAGGTGATAATAGAATCTAGGAATTGAATATTAAAGAGAATTCTTAGTCGATCTCCTGGATAATTATGTAAATTGCTTGAATGATAAATAGTCTTGTATATTTGAATATTTGTAGTGAACGGAAGTAAGTAGTATTTTATTCTAATGAAAAACTAGATGAGTATAATTCTTGGATAATGGGGTGAATATAGGTTTGACCTAAGCCCAGAGCTTCCACTGACCATACACACGTATTAGTCTTACTATTATAAAAATTACAAATATTTGATAGATAGATCATGGTCCCTTGAATCTCGAGATATTATTATTGTGCACGCTTATCTTTTCTCAGATGTACCTTGACATAGCACCTAGACATATTTAGGCCTAAATGAGAAGAATGATGTCGGTAATAACATTTATTTCATTCTAATATTTGTGTGTATTTTATCGGTAGGCGGGTGAATATTGAAGTGTGTCCTTATTTTATCACCACATGTCTAATTATTGTACCCTACACATATTTGTCGTGTGGGGGTTGATATTAATATCAAATTCATTAAGTTTTTGATAGCTATTTGGCTAGTCATCGAAGAACCCGACTTGTAAGATGTTACGTAATGAAAAAGGCCGTTGCGATCGAGATTAAATGATAATGGAAGTATAACCTTAACTTTTGTAAGGCTATAACTAATACCAAGACTAACTTTTATGAATGAGGGTACCTAGTTTCTACTTCTAGAAAGGTTTTACTCATATAACAAATTAAAAATTGTTTACTTATTTGCAGGCTTCTTAGTACACTTACGAAAAATTGTGAGACTTCTAAAAAACGAGTATTTTCTCGCCACCTTGTGCTTTTGAGAGTAGTAGAGGATTGGTGAGATACTTTTTCGGGACTCACTTGGATTTGTTGACGTGCAGGGGTACATTCGATATTTTGATATTTTTAGCATCGAGAAAAGAATTTATGATATCTACATGAGAATCGAATATAAACCTATTAAGAACTATGATCTGTCCGAGTTAGTCTTTGAATATCCTTGGTAGTAGAAAACACATTTGAAATTTCTTTAATCGACCTTATTTGATCGAGTTAACATCAGCACCCATTTTTTAAATCGAGAAAATTAAGGAACTTGCCCAAAGATACGGATACTGCACATTTCTTAGGGTTCAACTTCATGTAGTATTGCTTGAGGATTACAAAATTTTATTTTAAATGGTCCAGATGGTCTTTCGCTCGAAGGTACTTCATAACATATCATCGACGTATATCTCCATCATCTTTCTTTAGATTTGGTCTTTGAACACCCTAATGATGAGTCATTAGTATGTATTTAGAAGAAATTTTAAGATCAAATAAATTACTTTATAATTATATGTACAGTACCTTGATGGAAATGAATGTTGTTTTTCGGATCACGGATCCATGTTTGTATTTAATTGTATCTATATTAAGTGTCAAGGGACTTAAGCGGGTATTGATCGATAGTGGTGTCGATAGTTTGATCAATGTGTATTGATAGAGCGATCTTTCGGACATGTTTTATCTAGTTCTTTAATATCTATACACAACCTACACTTATCCATTTTTCTTGGGTATTACCACGCATTGGCCATCAATCCAGCTGTTTGACTTTCCAAATTGAGCCAATCTTAGAAGACTTCTTGACTTTATCTTTTATGGCCTCAAATTTTTCTAGTGCGACGTCAAATTTATTCCAATATGCGATCTAAGCTTATGCTCTACCGATCATGGAAAGATTTGACGTTCAATTTGTATGTTGTGAATTTTGGATCTATACATGTCATATCATCATAAAAGTAAATTTCACATGTTATCTTTTAAGAATGAAATATGTTTACCTACGAGTTCTAAAGTTAGTTTTTGAACCTAAGTAATACTTTTTCTCATTGATGTCCGGTAAGAGAGTGATCCGGTCTAGCTCTTTTATGCTAATGGTTCAAACACCATCATCATATAGTAAAGTCTCTTCTTGGGCTTTTGAATTTTGGCTAGATGAACCTCGGGGAGTCCCCAAGTCATCTTGTGTTTTCGTGCCCGGATGGTGGGTCCTCGACGACTATTAGGAGTGTGACGTGGGGGCCCAGGCTCCACTAATTTTCTATTCTTATATTGAGAAAGGCTTGCTGTATGGCCAGCATAATATTTCCGGGATACTCTTTGTTCTCTTACAAGTTTTCTCTAATTTCCTTGGTGAAACTTGATCACTTGGTGCGGAGTTGTGCAGAGTTGAGCGTACAACCTCTATGGATTGGATCCATTTTCTTCCTATGATGATATTGTACATCATTATCATGAATATTACCTCGAAAGATGTCTATATGGTAATGCCCTGGGCGAGGATTGACATCATGATCACTTTGGTAGTAGTCTCGATGAAGTTGTTGAACTCGGTAACACTATGACTGCTGGGATGACTTTGCCTACCGTTGTATTTTCTCTAGGACTTGTGCATGGATGAGGTTCATTGAACTATCTAGATCAATAAAAAAAGGTTTAACATCAGTGTTATAATCATGTAAACTAATTACTGATGCATTGAAATGTGGAATCATTTGGCCGTTCATATCTTCGTCCTAAAAGGAAATATTGTCGAAAATATCACAGATCCTTTTATTATGGGTGAGTAATACCTAAAAATATTTGTATATAGAGAACCCATTGATCTCATCTCCCCCAATTATGATATTGACAATCCATTTTGGGATGGAGACTAGGAGGATCGACAGTAGCACAATTCTTTGTAGACACTTTTTTCCTTTTGTCACTGAGGTAGACTTGGTCCAAAAGGCATGCCACTTCTAATTGTAGTCCCCAATAAATTTATATAGTATGTTGGTGGTTGTTATAGTAGTAGTATTTTTTATTTCTCCTTTTAGGGTCCGATTTTCCTCAGCCATTTAACCTTATCTCCCATAGTTTTCATCTCCGCAACCAGCTCGGTCGTTGTTATGAAGAAAAAATGGTTGTCCAATTTTTGAGGCCTCGGTTGCCTGGGTGATCAAGATGACTCGGTATTTTCCCTTTGACTAGGTGATGAGATACCTCAATCAAGGTCTTCTTTCCTTCCAATCCTTGAGTGGGATACACTTCGATACAAGTCATCTATGTTTGTTGTGTTTACTATGTTTACCATGTTTCTTCGCTCAGGTCCTGAGCCTCGATCAAAAGTATAGGGCGGATTTCATATCGGTTATTAGTTCTACCAGAAATCTTGACCAACGAGTTGAGGTCCTCCACTCGTTTAGCTTCAGTGTACACCTTCATAAATTCATCTGCTAATTCTTCGAATAACTATTGTCGATCTAGAGTACACACAATGTATGTAGTCATGCAAGTAATAAATTGATTAAAGAAATTAGATATCGAACCCACAAGAACTCTTGCTTGACAAAGATTAAAGATAAGCTATTATAATTTAATTAAAAAGAGCTTTCAAAAGGAATCGGTTTGGTAATTATTCTAAGTTTATAACACAAACTAAAATTTGCTGAGTAAATAATTGATATTTTCTTAGTAATTGCAGTAAAAGACAAATTCCAGGGTTATGACACTCCTGCATAATCATGTTGCTTTTGCACTTTCATTATTATACACACATTTATCGAGATGTTACTTATGGAAATAATAGTATGATCATGATTATTCCAAATCTCTAACCCTATATTAGTACTATTTGCCTACGTATATTGCTATGATATGATTATAGTAAGAAAGCATTTATGACTCCTATATATGAACTAAGTAGGGAAAACTAGGTAAATTAGTATCCTAACAACAAATTCTCTCCCTTAGGAAGGATCCTACTCTATTTAACCTTCATTTTATCTCAACTTTCCTCTTTCGAGTTTCATTCAAGCATATAAGTTTATCCTACTGGTCGTTAATCAACGAGATAGTAAGTATAAGATCAAATAAACAACTCAAATGATAAAGTATGTATAAGTAACTCAAGTTTCAACTACAATGATCATACTTAGGCCATAACCCCAGAAAAGGGCATTTAACAGCTCATGTTCAGATTACCCAGATGTTTATTCATGATCAATTTCATACAAGAAGATAAAATGAATAAATAGAGAGTAACCTTAGGTTGAGAAGTTGTGCTCCTGACTTTCTACGTTCCAAAATATTGATGTCCTCTAGAATTGACTAGGGGTCCTATTTATATTAAGTGGAACCACCCAAAAATGGGTGGGTCTTGGCAGAATTTCTAAGTGAAGTCCTATTCTCGCAGGGCAAGCACCAAAGTGAAAAGAGGACACTCTAGGCTTTGTTTCGAGAGGCCCTTGTAGTCTCACACTTAGTTACTCACTTCTGCATCCTTTTAGCATTTCATGTGGTGTAGCGAGCTACATAATGAGGCATGAGCTTGATTTGGGATTCATTCTGTGAAGTATGTCTTTCATCTCCATACTTAGCAAAATATCAAGCCAGTCTTTCTCTTAGCTCGCAGGATGAGATCCACAATGAGACCATAACTTTCTTTGATCTTCATTCCGCGAGGGTTGTTGAGATTCCACACTTGGTCTATTCTCTTTCTCTTTTCTTCTCCCATGCTCGCCCAGGGAGCTCCAAAGTGAAGGGTGAACTTTATTTGAGCCTTTCTCCATGAGGGTTGTCCATTTCCTTCATAGCTAGTCATTTTCTTGGGCATTTTATCTATAATTTCAAAACAACACTTTATTTAGTTCAATAAAGCAATAATGAGTAATAGTTAGGAGTAATTAGCGTGATTGCTTTCAAAAATTGACATAATGAATTATAAATACGCCTAATATCACCAACCCACATTTTAATTTTTGTTCATCCTCAAACAAACTCGTATACACCCAAACAAATTATGCACCTAACTATGTCAATTCAAACAGGTGTACTCATTCCAAGGTCACAAAGACATTTTATATATAATTATACTCTCAGTCAACCAATGTATTATTAATAGCAAAATAGTTACACTTCTATCAAGAAATGTAGCCTTTAGAACTGCCTCAACATATAATTTACCACAAAAATGATCAAGTTATCAAGTGAAGACATCAACTAATTCACCAATTTTTCATCATTCATGTGTCCGCACTACTCACAGGAGATGCCCCCATTTAATTTGATTTAACAATCAATAGTTACTAGGGCATATAAATAGAAAGAAATACTTTACTCACTCTCATCAAGAAAATTAGCATGCATACAAGACTTACCATAAGTTTTCCTTAATGTCATACTCTATTAACAAAAATAATCAATACATAAGATCAATGAGGACTTTATAGATTGTAATGTTGGCTAAGGATGAGTTGAAATCATTTAGAAATAGTGACTAATCTCCCTAAGTATTTTTAAGACACCACACTTAGTTCAATTGACACACTCTTTATTTCTTTCAGTTTTTCAACTTTTTCTCTACTTCCCCTTATGTCTCCCTTTAAATTTAAGCACTATAAAAAAATTCATATTTCATTAGAAAGGAACAATTTTCTATACTTTTCTCATTTTTCAAGAAGAGGAGTACTTTTATTCTTTTATTTTATTTTTTACCCCTTGCTAAGAACATACTCTAAATTTTCTCGAAAGTGAACCCTCGACTTCTTTTCTTCAATTTCCGTCTCAACTTCCTTTGTTTATATTATTCCTCCCTTTTTTCAAGTGCTCACTTTTTAAAGTGCCTTAAAAAATCTGAGATCAAATATTACAAGGCTTACAACAAATAATAAAGACAAATTAAGTGGTTCTCAAACAAACATAGCTAAAGGCTCAAAGGGGTTTGCTATAGATAATGTACGAGTAGACAAAAATTTAGTCAAAATCATGTCTTAACAAAGAAATACCTAGGTCATCTCCTATGCTTGCACACTTTATTTCATTTTGTAAATACACCGGGCAAGTTCTAGAGATCTATATAATACGTGGAATACAACTAAACCTTACTACCACATGGTATACAAATAACTCAAAACAACTCCCTTGATCCTCTACTTAAACATAATCAAATTCAATGGAGTTCATTTTAAGCCCATTTTAGTCTAGAGTCAAGTGAAAGAGCCTACGTGTATCAACTAGAATTAGCCTATATTTTATGTACAAGGTTTCAAGATTTACCCAACACTGTCTAATGATCCTAGGTTGAGTACCTAACATTCGAATTATATCAGGGTTCTTTTCTAATCTTTCTACCTAATGACTAATTCTCTCAAGACGGTTGTCATCGATCTATCACTGGAAAAATTTCCTATCTATGACTAAAAATAAAACTTTACCTACCTACGGTTCAAGGAATTCCTTGAAAGACAACCGCAAATAAAAACCAAGGGTTGTGCTCTTAGTAGATTGACACAACAATTCTACAACACTGTTATATTAATATCTACTTAATACTGACTATTATAGACCATACTTTATGTCCTAGAGAACAAGAAACAAATTTAAACAAAGTCAAGTGACAAAGAAAAAATAGTCAGTATCCCACATGATATCAATACAAAAAGAATCAAAAGTTTCTTCTCCCCACCCTACATTTAAAAATTAGTATTATCCCTAGTGCTCAAAATTTAACAATAATAAGTGTGAACATCAAAGAACTCCCTGTAAAATCCTTGACCTCATTATCTGATGGGGAAAAATCAGTGTCGCCCTTTTTGTTATCACGCTCAACTTTTTCATCCTCTTTTTCCTCCTTTTTATATTTCTTATGTACCATTCACTCAGGTGGGGGGGTCATCATCGTCCAGAGGCTCATCATAGCTCAGTCGATGAATCTCCTCTAGCCTTTTCACTTGAGTCACATCCACAGACTTATCAGCTAACACCAGACGGTAATCAACGTCCTCCTCATCAATCTCATGTGTCCTCAAGTATTGGGTGAGGTTGCTCCCCAAATAGAACCTGCAGCCAGAGCCCTTACATTCCTTGTGCATCATCGGTTTTATTATATGACCTATGTGGACAGGATATCCAGACATCAACATGTATAGAAGACACATTCTATCCTGAGTTACAGTGGAGAAATATTTAGTGGGCATGAGCCTGGTTTAGATAATCTTTATCCATACCCGAGTGTCTTTGGTCAAATGTGCTAATGACAAGGTCTTGTGGGTGTTTCATCTTTGCGGTGTACTCACCTAACATTCGAATGTCAGTCACATAGAGCATGCTGAATTTATCTGTAAAAAGGTCAAGTTATCATCTCCCTGAGAGGATCAATGTGACTACTAGGGTCCCTAAAAATCTATAGAGATCATTAGACTCAGATAACACTACAATTTCCCGAACCTTTACTTCATCAAGGTCTTTGCAGTATCCCAGTTGGCATATAACTATTGAATGAGGTTTATATTACACTCATCAAGGTATGCAAATATAAAGTAGGGTCTACATGATGGACCTACTTCCAAACAGTGAGGAACTCAACCTAGAGCCTCTGCTCGTTTACCTGAACCTCGGGTGTTTAGTTGGTAGGTTTAAATTTCTTAAACCATGTCTTCCTATATTGCTAAACCCATTTGACCCCATGTTTGTGGACTACAGGGTGTACTGGAGAAGTTGGTGGAGGAGGAGATTTTCTACCCTGTCCCTGCTCAATGGGTGCTCTCTTCTTCACATGGCTTCTTGTGGCCTTTCCTTTCCTTTTTTCAGTAGCATCGGGTTGGTCTGGTCTCACTATTGTACCTACAAAACAAGATTGCATTAGGTCCACAATAAATTGTCTAGCAAATAAAGTTATAAGAGTGTCAAAATGACCCCACGCTTAATTCTCTATCATGGTGCTACTAGCCATCTTTATGGGCACTCAGAACTCCCCATATAGTAGATGTTTAATTAATTAGAGAGGCTACATACTTTTCACAGTTTCTATCACCCATTATCGTGCACCACCCCACGCTTTTATGATACTACACTCACTATACATATCCAATGACTAATGTTTTATTAAGACAATCGTCATCCATCTATCATTAGAAACATACTGCCTATGACTATCCTTTAGAGTGTTTTATTGAATAGGCATTGTGCATGATGGTACCAAGAAAGTTAAAATTGGAAATTGAGTCTACAAGACACCCCTCAAACATACTCATTCACTACCAACTAATTTCAATAAGTACTCATAATTCCCCATATGATAGATGTTTAATTAATTAGAGAGCCTACACATTATCCACAATTACTATCACCCATTATCATGCACCAGGCCACACTTATATGCTACTACACTCACTATACATACCCAATGACTAATGTTTTCTTAAGACAGTCGTTATCCATCTATCATTGGAAACATACTACCTATGACTATCCTTTAGGGCATTTTATTGAACAAGCAGTATGCATAATGGTACCAAGAAAGTTCAAATTGGAAATTGAGGCTACAAGACACCCCTCAAACATACCCATTCACTACCAACTAGTTTCAATAAGAGTATGCCCATACACCATCCATGCATCACAATTGCTCCATACTTCAGCTGATAAATAAGTATAACTTAGTGTATACTAAAGTCAAAAACTCTACATGTTTTTCAACATCAACATTATCATATATAATGGAGGAATGGGTAGTGGGAATTCCATGTATTTTACATAGTGATATCAAGGAAGAACTTACCAAGATCCTTTACTTTGATCTTGAGATGACTTCTTGAGAGACTATAAGAGTGAAAGGGATCTTTGGTTGTGCTTGTGAGTGTGAGTGAGGGGAAAAGAATGGTTTAAGGGGGTTTATAAATGTTTGATGGGATAGTTGACATTCAGAACTTCCCAACTTCCTACCTATCTCATGAAGCGAGGTCAGTTCTCGCTCTGGACTTCACCTCGTGAGGCTGAGGCATTTTTGTTCCTTTTTCAATTTCTCTTTCTATTTCATTCTCTCATTCCACTTAGAACTTTTCTACCTTGTACATGCACGATACCAAATAAAATAGCTATGGAAATGTTGGGTTGCCTCTCAACAAGCACTTTAGTTAAGGTCGTGGCACAATATCTTTTTTCAACTAACTTTACTTTAGGTTAGATCCTAAGCAACACTTGATATAATATCATGGCATGATGGTACACCAATTCATTCATAATTTAAACTTATTACATTTTGTTTGGTCAACATCATCGGCCGAGTAAAGATTCCTATGCTGGCCATTGATAAAGAAAGGTCCCGTACTATCCTTCCTTCATAGTTAAACTGAACCATGTATTGTCATTCTAACCAATTCAAATGGGCTTGACCACTTTGAACATAGATTTCTAGAAAGATATTATGTTGAAAGTTGAATAATAGCATCAACTGGAGTGACTTAAAGTCCGTGACATGATATCCTAATAACACTCAAATTAGACCTCTGTAAAAGTATAACACGGACGTCGTTAATAAAGAACCAACTAGGTTGGGGTTGATACCACAGGGAATATGGTCAGGATGTAAAATAATGCTAGTATTTATGATTTCAGTACATTTATTTTCTAAAACAGGAGTTTTAAAGAAGTAATCAAGTAATAGTATTGTAAATTGATGTTGTTGTCATATTTATGCAATTAACTAGGGAAGTGATCCTCATAGATTCATAACAACTTCGGGTGAATACACTAGTTGTCACACCCCACCTTGGGAGGCATGACTGACACCTGGTGCCCTACTAGGACCTGAAATGTTGAGCTGACTGAGCCTAAGTACCTCTGGTGCAGGGCTGACTCTAACTCTGGAATCAAGAAAATAATGGGCTATATAGCGGCTATAAATACAACCCCCTGCCGACAAGGCCTATAGCCCCTGTGAAAGTAAACAGCTCACTAGAGACAAACAAACATAGGGAATCCTATGTGGGCCGACAAGGCCACCATGATATCTAGTTATAAATGGAAAGTAAAATCAGATGCTAAATTGAGCTATGACTGACAAGGCCACCAATCAACAACTAAACAGGGCCCCACACGGCCAACACACATAGTCTAAAACACATATGGCCCCACACGGCCAATATTATCTAACCACAGGGAAGTAACACAATCTGCAAGCCTCTAGGAGTAATAAAATGGTCGGGACAGGGCCCCGACCTACCCATACTGTACAAACAAAAGAAGTAAACCTCTATCACACAAGCTTTGGGAAAAAGGATCTGACAGCTCTGTACGGTTGAATGGAACTACGAGGGACCTGCTCCTCGTCTATTTGCACCTGCAGGAAAGTAATGCAGTGTCCCAAAAGAGGGCGTCAGTACAATATGTACTGAATATGTAAGGCAGTAGATAAGTCGAATAGGACTAGAAGTAAATAAAAAGAAGAGCCGAAAGATTAACCTGTACGCCTGCTGATTCGTAATCTGCATCTAACTGACACTACATATACATAAGCTAAGACTGCATACTTACACATTTAATACACTACAACTAGCAAACAAGAATTAAGGGCAAGAACCCAACCTCGCCCCCTATAAGCCGGGAGGTACACCAGTACGAATAACTCGCTCAGCGCTCATAAGTCCCGCGAGCACATTCAATCTATATATCCCTATTCAGGTGTCTACAACTCTACTGGTACTAGCCAACCTACCGGTCTCCCTGGCTCATAATCGCCCACGGCCTCGAATCAGAAGGTGTTTGAGTCCGAGACTCAATATCTACCCCGGGCGTAAAACACTCGGTGGGTGTGTGTATAAGGCAAAACCACGCCATATGAGGATCTGATCCCAATCTTCGTCCCTTGTGGATGGCATGCCGCTCCGTAGAGCGACGTAATCTCGCCCCAGGTGGGCGAGCAACATAGCTATTAACCCCGGGGCAGTCATGGAAGGCTTCTAACCGAGGGAAACCCCAACCCAAAGCACGACACATCAATCTATCTCGTATAAAGAGAGCGTGACTGACTTCTAGGCCTCATGCTAATGCTACTCGCTTCTGGGATAATCTGTCTGGCTGTCTGCAGGCACGCCATGTGCCCGTATTTGATAAGAGGATCCTGATAGTGATCATGATTCCAATAGTCTCGGGATGAATAGATTGAGGTCTGAAGTGGCCTAACAATACTCCGAATGTCCTACTCGGACATCTATAACTCATAAATAACTTTGGGGTTGGTGATAGCTAACTACTTATTCTTCTAATTAAACAACTGTAGCGCTGTGTCAGTCAATCTTGCTTCTACGCGATCGACACCCTGGTCCTTCATAGGGAGCTTATCGATCTCCTTAACTTGTGGTTAATACTGTATTAACAGATTACTACCGACTCTTAGGCCTTGTCTATATCCACTGGTCTATATTAATGTCTGGGCAATTCTCAATCTCATAGGCAATTCTAGCAGGTTGGCCTCTCCTGGCACTCTGTACCTAAATACCTTACAAGAACCGGCTAGGGTGATGGCCTGGTCACTGACTACTGATGTGGAACCCTTTTGGGTACCCACGGTTTATTTGATCGGGACGACTTGGCTACCTTGTTGGGCGTCCTACATGATAACTGCTGTTGACAAAGACCGACAATCACCGATAAGGCTAAAGGGATGGCGGACGATTACTCAATACATTGGAGAACCCTGGTGTCGCTAACTCCAGAATACACCTACGCTGTCTCTATTTCTGGTTCTGGAACGTGAGATAATGTCAATGACCTCTAGGATGATTTCCTGCCAATACAAGCGCACCAAATGTTAGACCGCCTAACAAGGCCCATACTGTTGAACCAACTGACCTAGCCACTAACTTCTTACAAGCTTCTGAAGTCTAGGCCTGGAAACAAACATATAAGTCTACCATCACAATAAACTGAGAACTAAAAGAGTTTCCATAGCGTTCATAACGTGAATCACATTTAACCTGCTCCCTTTAGCGAGGGGTCCCGTAGTACGATCTGTATATGTTTTCTAGCAGCTAACCAGAATTTATGTAACTGTAATCCCAATTAGCAACTACTCGCAACATATCTGATATTTATATATGTATATCAATAACAACTAATTCCAACATACGGAATTCAAATCTAATGGTAGCAACTGTCTCGCAACATCTGGAGATCGTTATTTCTATTCGAGAACATAAGTCGTAATACCCAGACGACAAGGATACTTGCCGAGACTTAAGCCTTACATACCTCGTTCACCATTTTCTGATTAACTGATGAGTATCAGCCGTATTCAACTGCCCTTCTCAACTATAATCATATTAATGGAAGTATAGGGCCAACTTCGTTACCGACCTGAAGAAAACAATAACTTTATATATATATAGTAACTATATTTCAACCTATCGAAAGAAGATCAAAAACTCATAATTTCTCGAGAATCTAGAAGGGAGAAATACTTAATTTAGGCACGTGATCGGGGCTGACACTAGCTTGAAGCAATTCCAACAACTCTGCTCGGCGACGACAATTTGTCGGCATATTTTATGAAAATAACTGCAACAATGCTCCTCGCAGCCTTATACTTCACTACCCGGAATTAATTTAGATTTGGACAGCGTTTAGCGGCGTAATTGGATGATTTTCAATAGTTTCCCTCGGTTTCTCTGTTTGGTCGTGATTATTTGGATAATTATCTAACTTGTAAGTGTGAGGCATTTATATATTTCTGAGGCAGCAGACAAGGTACCGTGGCACCCGCCCGCTGTGTTGATTTTTTGCCTGTCTCCACGTTGGCTAACGCGGAGGAGCTGCTCCATGCCACTTTGCCTCTCTGGGCAGCTTGGTTCGGCCTCCTCCCACAAAATCCCGACTTCAGCTTGTTCGGCCTTTCCTCGGCCCTTTCCCTTTCTGTACGTATGGCACTCTAAAACTTCACCAACATACGAATAGGTCGACTAAACAAAGAAACTTAAGGGGTGTAAATATCCTCCTAAGAACATTCATCCTCGAATGTTAACTTCTACTTGCATGAACCTTAACCTTGCAATTACTTATTCTGGAAAAATTTCGCAGTCTCCTGTAATATGGACTATCCAAAACCCCGAAACATAGGAAAGTCCAATACAAGTACTTTTTTTTTTTTTTAACATAATACTATAGCATTCACTTAACAATAGACTGAAGTCAATTATCTCACATATACATGTATATAATACAACTTATGAAACAACAACAACAACAATATACCTCTAGCTGCACAATCTGACTAAGTCTGAAATAACCGAGGATATTTGGTTTTCTGGCACGCTTCCGCCTCCCAGGTCATCTCCTCTCGATTCTCATTCTGCCATAATGCTTTAACGGAAGCAACATCTTTAGTTCTTAGTCTGCGGATTTGTCGATCTAGTATGGCTACTGGAGCTTCTTTATAAGCTAACTCCTTAGTGATTTGGACGTCTTTGACGGGACAATCCGGGAGGACTTCCTATGCACTTCCTCAGCATTGATACATGGAAAACAAGGTGAACGGATTCTAATTCTAGAGGTAAATCTAATTCGTAGGCCACTTGGCCTATCCTTCGGAGAATTTGATAAGGCCCAATAAACCTCGGGTTGAGCTTGCCTTTCCTACCAAATATCATCACGCCCTTCATCGGTGAAACCTTCAGGAATACCAGCCACCTACATTAAATTTTAGGTTTCTTCATAAGATTTCTGGCAGCTCGGGAGCAGCTGCCACAGAATGCTCCCCGATAAACTTTACCTTTCCTCGCCTATTTTAACATGCCTGTGTTTTCTATCTCGCTCGAAGTTATCAACTTAAGGCTTCCACTTCCATTTATAGTGGGCCTGAGAGTCTCGAAAGGTGGTAAGGTTCTACTTAGCCACCAATTGGGGTACAAGGAATTGTGCTTAAGTTAACATGTGTCACTGTCTGTTCCAACATACCTTCCTAAAATTTAGTCGTAGATTGCGCCCTTCTGAGCTTATCAAACACCGGGGCTCCACGACTTCTGGGGTATTTGACTTGGCATAAGTCTTAGTGGCGACATAATTCCATCTGGCGAGACACGAATTGACCTCATTGGTCTTATTATACTGACTCGGGCCAAGGCTGTGGCTACACCTGGTGTGAGATAACCCCGTAAATGTATTCATATTAATTACTTCCACTCCTTGCAGACACAACACCCTTATAATGGATAACTTGTTCCCGCTATTTCACCTTTTCTAGCCTGTCACTGGGGCTCTTCTTCTATGATTTAATGATATCTCCTGTCCTCTCGTACCATCTCATTGCATCTTCAAGTAAATTCTGGGAGCAAACGAACACATGCAATCTTTAGCTGTGGTCTGCTATTTGAAGTTCCGCCACTTGGAACTTGAGGTCAACATCCGGACATTGTGACCTTTCTTGTTGTTATATTGAAGGCTCCGTAATTGTCCAATGGGCTTTATGTTTCCATGCTGCACTAGATTAGAGTCTCCGTGTCGGCACTCTCTACCTTTCCCTTAGGCGGGCATACCGCACATTTTAGGCTACAACATTACTGTCTTTTAACTGTTAGCCCGGAGGCTTAGTCCTGAATATACGATGTTCTTGTCAACCTGGAGTATTCTCTAATTTCCAAAGTTTGGTATTCGCGTTCTTTCCCCTTACCTTCCTTAGATCGAGCTCGGGATTCATGGTACCTTCCTTACATTGTCAATAAGGTTACCGTCCAAGTTTCGGCCTATACTTCTTCTGGCTTGCAGTCGGACCCATTTTATTCATATGACCTCCCTATTTTTTGATATCACAAACTAAGATCATAACCAATATCTTGCAGGCATATCCCGTCGTCATTAGCACGCTGCGGCGCATTCAGCCTTTTTCCACTTGAACTGACTATTACTAGGAATTTATCACTGATGGATTCTTACAATACCTTGAGTAATATGGTAGTCTTACCCAGTCTTCTGACTTATTACCGTGAAAGTCTGGACAACTTACATAAACATTGAGGCTCTCTACTATTTCCTAACACTTTCTCGAATGAACTAAACTAACCTTCGCTTACCATTTACTCGGCAACATTGCCTCAATTCTTACGCCTCGTGCTATACTGGAAACAAAACTAGAAGGTAGGAATAGCCTTTTTGTTACCACAATGAAACGGAAATATGGAACTGTACAACATTCAAAGGATGGAGGTGGGAATCCTGCATTTCCTCTTTCTCACATCCATCGTAATCTAATATTAACTGCCGTCTTGACCAGATTTGTATATCTAATAGATAAATCAACTTCATAAATACGCTCATACTCCTGACTTCCTACTTTGAGGTTATAAGAAGGAACTAGGGACTCTATGTTGGTAGATGTATCACATTGTGAGGTTCCCGGTACTCGAGAAGAGTATTGGGGAGACTGGGAATGCCGCTCTCCCGTCCTAGGTTGACTATCTCCTGTCTATGGCGTCTTAATGATACCTCCTCCTGCCGCTATAGTTATCTTTAAATCCGGCTGGTGTCTGTCTTATATTAAACATTACCCTAGACAGACATAACAAGGGAAACTTAGGGACTTAACCTTATACAAATTCTTGCTCTATAGCACGACCGAATAAGAAGAAAGAGTAACCATCCTCAAGCTCCTTGCGCCTCCTCTTGCCTATAGTATGTGGTGCACAACACATCCATAGACAAGACTCTACTTAGCATGGCTTGCAGACTCCTTGGGATACGACTGACTATGATAAACTCAAGTTTGTCACACCACACCTTGGGGGCATGACCTGCACCCGGTGCCCTACTAGGACCGAACTACTGAGCTGACTGAGGCTAAACACCTCTGGTGCAGGCTGACCCTAATTCTAGAATAAAAAAAACAACGGCTATATAGTGTTGTAAATACAACTCGGTCGACAAGGCCTATAGCTCCTGGGTGAAAGTAAAATGTGTTTCAACTAGGGAGACAACAAACATAGGGAGTCTTATGCGAGCTGACAAGGCCACCATGATATCTAGTATAACTGGAAAGTAAAAATCAGATGCTAAAATGAGTTACACCGACAAGGCTACCAATCAACAGCTAAACAGGGCCTCTACACATATCATACATAGTCTAAAACACATATGTCCCCACACGACCGGAGTATTATCTAACCACAGGGAAGTTACACAATCTGCAAGCCTCTAGGAGTATTAAGATGCCGGGACAGGGCCCCGACCTACCCATACAAAGGCTAAACAAAAGAAGTAAAACTCTATCATACAAGCTCCGAAAGGAGCCGACAACTCGTACGGTTGATCGAACTACGAGGGCCTGCTCCTCATCTATCTGCACCTGCATGCAAGTAATGCAGCATCCCAAAAGAGGGCGTCAGTACAATATGTACCGAATATGTAAGGAAGTAGATAAGCTGAATAGACGAAGTAAATAAAAAGAGCCGCATTAACCTCATGCTCGCCGATTCGTAATATGCATCTAACTAACACTACATATACATAAGCTAAGACTGCATACTTACACATTTGTACACTACAGCTAGCAGATAAGAATTCATACAAGAACCCCACCTGGCTCCAATAAGTCGGGAGGCTAATCAGCAATAAAATAACTCATTCAGGCCCCCTATAAGTCTCCGCGAAGACATTCACCAATATACCCTATTCTGGCACTTCATTGGTACTGTAGCCAACCTACCGGTCCCTTGGATTTCCACAACTGGGCCCGCTTGGCTCCCTGAACTGTAACTGTGTTCTGCCTGGAGGACTCCGCGATATCTATACCCCCGGGTGTAAATGCTCGGCGGGGGTGTGTATAGATTAGCCACAACAGATGAGGATCTGGATCCCCATCTTCTTCCCTTGTGACGGCATGCCGCTCTATAGAGCGACGTATCCTCACTTCCCTGGCGGGCGAAAGGACACAACTATTAACCCCGGGGCGGCATGGAAGGTTCTAACCGAGGGAAACCCCAACCCAGGTGCTATAATGACACATCAATCGCCTATCTTCATAAAGAGCATATCTGGCCTTTCTAGGCCTTATGCTAACGCAACCTACTTCTGGGATAATCTGCATGGCTGTCTGCAGGCACGCCATGTGCCCGTATTTTATTAGAGGATCTTGATAGTGATCATGATCTCTAATAGTCTCGGGATGAATAGAGCGAGGTTTGAAGTGGCTTCAATAATACTCAATGTCCTACTCAGACATCTATAATTCATGAATAACTGTGGGTTTCGATAATCACTTTTTGCTTCTAATTAAACAACTATAGGGCCGGGCTTGGTCGAACTGCTTCTACGCGATCGACACCCCGGTCCTTCATAGGAGCTTACCGATCTACTTAACTTGTGGTTAACACTGCATTAGCAGAGTAAAATCAATTTTATGCCTTGGTTCAGATTCACTCGGGTCTATATTACTGGTTTTGGGCAATTCTCAATCTTGTAGGAAAATTTATAGGCTGGCCTCTCCTGGCACACTTTACCTGGACATTTTACAAGAACCGGGCTAGGGTGCTGGCCTGTCACTGACTACTGATGTGGAACCCTTCTTTGGGTACCACGGGTTTATTTAACTCGGACACTTGGCTGGCTTGTTGGGCGTCCTACATGATAACTGTTGTTGACAAAGATCGACAATCACCGATAAGGCTAAAGGGATGGCGGACGATTACTCAATACATTGGAGAACCCTCGGTGTCGTTAACTCCAGAATACACCTACGCTGTCTCTATTTCTGCCTGAATGTGAGATAATGTCAATGACTCCTAGGGATGCTTTCCCCGCCAATACAGTGCTAACCGGTCATTAGACCGTCTAATGCGCTTCCATACTGTTGAACCAACTGACTCAGCTACTAACTCTTATGAGCTTCTGAAGTTTAGGTCGACAACAAAACATATAAGTCTACCATCACAATAAACTGAACTAAAAAGAAGCCTATAGCAAGTCAACGTGAATCACATTTAACCTTTCCCTTTTAGCGAGGGGTCCCGCACATGATTTGTATATGTTTTCTAGAAGCTAAACTAGAATTTATGTAACCGTAATCCCTATTAGCAGCTACTTGCAACATATATGATATTTATATATGTGGTTATCAATTAGCAGCTAGTTGCAACATATCGAATTCTAATCTAATGGTAGCAACCATCTCGCAACATCTGAGATCGTTATTTCTATTCGAGAACATAAGTCGAATCTCCGTGCGACAAGGATACTCTTGCCGAGAGTTCAGCCTTACCTCGTTCGCCGTTTTCTGATTAACTGATGAGTATTTGAAGTTCGTATTCAACTGCCCTTCTCAACCGTGTAATCATATTAATGGTGTAGCTGCCCACTATCAATTCGAAGAAAATACAACTTTATATATATATAGTAACTATATTTCATCCTATCGAAAGACTATCAAAACCTCGTACTTTCGGGAATATAGGAAGGGAGAAATACTTACTTTAGGCACGTGATCGTATTGACACTAGTTTGAAGGCTCCACCAACTCTCGCTCTCGGTGGGACGACAATTTGTCGGGCATATTTTATGAAAATAACTCCGCAGTGATGCTCTCGCAGCCTCTTATACGTCACTATCCGGTTAATTTTAGATTTGGACCACGTTACGTGTGCATAATCAGATGATTTTCAATAGTTTCCTTGGTTTTTTGGGTCTGTTCTTGCCGTGATTATTTGGATAATGATCTAACTTCTAAGTGTGTGAGGCCTTTTTATATACTTGAGGCAGCAGACAAGGCAACGTGGCACTCTGCCCCTCGTTGATTCTCGCCGTGCCACGTTGGCTAACGCGGAGGAGCTGCTCACTGTTTTGCTCCCTCTGGGAAGCTTGGTTCGGTCTCCTCCCGCAAAATCCCGACTTGGTGCCGCCTGCTAGGCCTTCCCGGGCTCCTTTCTCATACGTATGGCACTCTAAAACCTATCAACCAACATACAAAGAGGATGACTCAAAAGTTAGAAAACTTACTTTCTGGTGTAACCCTAGTGATCTATCTCAATACTTAGCCATAGAACTGATAAATACAGGTTTATCCAAATGAATGATTCGTCCCTATTGAATGAGTATACTCAATTACTAGATTAGATCGCTTGAGTGTTTTCACTTTAATCCATTATTAATTTGTTCCAAATTAACTATTCTACAATCGTAGCTCAAGTTATTCAATGAATCATAAAAGTTCAAGGCTTTGTTATTCTTCTTTTCCTAATATCTACCTTTCTAGGTTCAAACAAGTAAACAATTCGGGAAAGTCCTAACATTGCTCTGTTAAGAAATGTTTAAAGATGAAGAGAAAATAATACAAACATAAGTATTGATTTTGAATCACTATGTGCAAATCCTAGTTAGTTATTCCACCATGGCTCCCACAACTTCTATACATGTGGAGGTTTTAGCCTCATGTTTGTAATAAATGAAATAGCATTCATGAAAGAAATCATAATTAGAAACTTACAATGATGATTGAAATAACACAATTGGTTATTGCACAAATTTAACTTTTGAACAATTCAAGAACAATGAGTAATATCTTCAAGAATATTAAAACTCAAGAAGAATCTTAAAAGTATCAAGGTTCTTTATCAAAAGCCGCCTCCTCTAACAAAAATAACCTAGAAAAGTATTTATACAAATAAATCAAAAAATTTCCTAAATTAATAGGAAAACTGCTATAATTGTCGTCGCCAGATCCTACGAGTCGTACCTTCCATCTGTACAATGCTAGATAGCTTTGAAATTGGCTAAGTCCTGGGAGCTGGTATGAATTGTACAATGTTGTTGCAAGTCATACGTTTCTGTCGTGGTCTAATAATGTGAAGCCTGGCATCCTCTGAATATTTTCATGACTCTTGGGTACAATTCATACAGTGATGTTATGGCTTGTGGTATCCTCTTATACCCGGGATCTGCTAATCAACATTTTCTCTGAAGTCACCACAACTTCTTTGTACGAGCTCGTATGTGGTCACGACTGTAGCTACTACCTATACCAGAGATCTTTAGAAAAAGTGCATACTTCTATAATTTTTCACGACTCGGGCTGGTATGATTCATACAAAGATAGTAATGACTTGTACCAAGAGCCGTACTTGGCCACTACCTTGTGCAGTTCCTCTGGATCTTATCATGAATACATAGTACATCTCATACTAGGAAGGTGAAAATCATACCGAGGCTTGCAATTTTACCATTTTCTTCACTCTTTTCACTTGCTTTATTGAATTCAACTCAACGACATGATTTCCCTAAAAACTCAATAAAAGTGCATCATATTTGCATAAATGCACCTAAGACCATGCATATTTCTAATTTTAAGCGTCAAAAGTGTTAAAACCCACAACAGATCAACACTCTCAACTTAAAGCTTTGGCATGTCCTCAAGCAAATAAAACAAAACCAAAACAACACTTAACTAGAAAGTATGTCGAAGACCTACAACCAACACACCAAAAATTTGCACATGACCATTATCATATATTGACCCTCTTTTCATTCAAAATCAAGTGAGCTATGCATTCATGTAACTACAACCCATGACACACAGGAACCTAGATATGACATCTAACTATTAGAAGTGAACTGAGCGATCACTAATGCTGCTATTTACACAGATAATCTGGGCAGAATGCAATACAAATCGTGTACCTCACAATAAATGAAGTCCCCAACACTCACAGATATTTATATATATGAACCTTGGTACTAAAAATTAAGACACTCACTCACAAAGAAGTTTCAACACCGCATAAATGGATACCATAGGGCTTGCCTTATTTTCTCTGCCTTGGTTTTTCAGACAATCAGACTAGATCACTAGGACTTTTATCAACTTGTAATGTAGGCTTCGGATCGGGTATGAGGATATAGAAATAGTGACTAACCCTCCTCGGTGTAAACAAAATTTGGCTTCACTTTTTAATTTTTACCCTTTTTCCTTTTTCCTCTTTTTCTCCTTTTTCCATTCAACCTGTCATTTGTGGATGTGGTGTATTATCTCTTTTATATTTTCTACTTTGTTTCTTGGATTTTCTTTTTTCTTTTCATTTTCTCTTTTTTTTATTCACCATACCCAACCTTTTGTTAACCAGCTTTTTCTATTTTTGCTCCCCCACCTCATCCATGCACCCTTTGCCAATGGTCACCCTCAACTGAGGCACTTTGCCTGAGTTGAGGTTCATAATGTCCAAGGAGGGACCAGGGCCAAACAAGTTCATTATAAACCTAATAGCGAAGGTGAATGGACTAATCAACGAAAATGTCACTTTTAGGCTCAAACATGAGATCAATGAATTAATTTTACTTGGTAGGGCAATATAAGGTAAAAGTGGGCTAGATCAAAAATGTACTATGATCCTTTCCTAGCCAACTATCCTACAACCTATGTAAAGACCAATCGGGAAAGTTCTAGATCCTCTACACAAACATTGAACTAGGTAAGAATCATCATTCACACATGGTACAGTTTGCATTTATTCTACCTATTTGGTTCATGCAGTCAGTCAACTAAACTACAATTACATGCTAATATATCAAATTCCATAAAAAGATCCACATGTATTCATGCTTTGCATCAACATACACACTGAACCCACTATTTTTAAAAAGGGTCATTTTTTCAATAATTTCCGAAACATCAAAAGCATGGGTATTTATTGGCTATAAATACTTCTAAACTACTTCTGTTTAACCAAAACAAAACAAAATCCTAAACATACTGGTTCTGCTAGATAACATGTCTGAGGGAAAAGAAACACGATAATAAAAGTCCTCGGACATTCAAAAACTCAAACGAAAGATATACCCCTCTTTTGTAAAAGTCATTCTTTGTCCCCAAAGAAGTAAAATGTAAGAACCATGAAAGGGACATACCTGTGGCGCTCTTAAGCGCTCCTTCAACTGCTTAGACTTCACTGACCATTCATGTGTTTCTCCCATGCAAGCCTGATTTAACGTCGCGGCACGACATAACTTTTTTGACTATTCAAAGCCTCGCCTAGATACACCAACTCGATTCTCTTTACCTCATCGGTGTTTCCTAGATACAACTTCACTCTCTGCCTATTTACCTTAAACCTCTTACCGTCTTTGTTCTCTAATTCAACACACCCTATGGGGACACTTCCACTACTGATATGGTCCCATCCATCTAGACTTGAACTTACCTAGATGTAAAGTGAAGCCTCTACAAACAGAGTACCAAATAACTAGCATTGAACTCCCTTTTTGCAATCTTTTCAATTGTGATAGATTTTCATTCTCTCCTTATAGATGGACGCACACTCATAAGCTCGGTGCCGAATTCATCCAACTCATTTAGCTGATTCAGCCTTGACTTGGCTGCTTCATTCCAGTTTAGGTTCAACTTCTTTAGTGCCTATAATGCCTTGTGCTCCAACTCCAATGGCAAATGACATAACTTACCATAAAGCAACCGATATGGTGAGATCTAGTAGGGTCTTATAAGCTGTCTGATATGCCCAAAGTGCATCATCCAATTTCCTAAACTAGTTTGTCTAGTTGGTGTCACTATTTTAGCTAGGATCGTCTTGATCTCCCTATTGGAGACTTCCATTTGTCATCTTGATTGAGGATGGTAAGGTGTTGCCACCTTATGTTTTATACCATATTTCTCAACCAGAGCTTTGAATAGGCGATTACAAAAGTGTGATCCACTGTCGTCGATGATGGCCTGGAGTACTAAATCTAGAAAATATATAAGCCACAACAATGTTATGACTTTTTTCCTTCATTGTTAGAGAGTCCAATGGCTTTCACCCATTTTGAGGTGAAATCCTCAGCCACCAAAATATAGTTCATCCCATATAAGCTCACAAATCGACTCATGAAGGTCATTACCCCATACATCGAATAACTTTACTTCCAGAATTAGGGTTAATGGTATCTCATGCTTATGAGTGATGTTGCCTTATCTTTGTCATTGATCAGAGAACTTGGAAAAATCATATGCATCCTAGTGAATTGTGAGCCAATAGTACCCGCCGCAGAATTTTATGTGCAGTTCGGGTACCACTCACTATGATGACCCCTAATCAGAGAGGAGTGGCAAGCATCAAATATGCTCTGCATCTCAATCTCTAGAATGCACCTACAAATTAGCCCATCCGCAAAATACTAAACAAATATGGTTCATTCTAGTAGTACCTATGTGCATCAAATAGGAACTTCTTCCGTTGCTATGAAGTCGATCTTCCGGGATCATGTCCCTTACCAAATATTTGAATAGTCAAGAAACTCATGGAATCAAATCTTGAGATACAGACAACACCTGCACGTCTTGAAAGCATCATCAATGTCTATCTCTTCTTTAAATTTTTCCTTCTGCCTAATCTGATAAGTGATCAGCCACCTGATTCTAGTCCCCTTTTAATCCTTACCTCTGCACTCACCATGTAAGATTAATACCCATCTGATTAGCCTTGATTTAGCATCCTTTTTTGACATAAAATACCGCAATATTGCATGATTCATAAGGACAATCACTTAGTCTCAAGCAAGTATGCCTGAAACTTTTGAATGCAAAGATCATCATAGAAACTCACTGGGCCACTGTAATTTTTCCGAGCTACATTGAGTGTCTTGCTGGCATAATAGATTAGGTGGAATATCTTCTCTCTCATTTGGGCCCAAGATGGGCACCTAGGGTAACCCATGGCGCGCACATTACCCAAATGGTAAAGACTAGTTAGCTAATATAATAGGGGCTGACGTTTCTCCTTAGGTTTCTATGCTTTCAAACATTCTTCATCAAACATGAACTTCACTCTAAGTATCTTGCATAATGGTTGTGTAATTTTTGAGAAGTCCTTGATAAATCTTTTATAGAACCCTCCATTCCCTAAAAAAATTGGATACCTTTAACAGCAATAGGTGGCAGCAACTCCAGCGATCACCTTGATTTTAGATTTGTCTACCTCTTGTCCCTTCTCGAGATTTTATGGCCTAACACAATCCCCTCTTGGACCATAAAATGGCATTTTTTCCCAATTGAGGACACAAGATTGGTTTCTTCACACCTGCTCAGCATTTTACTCAAGTGCTCAAGGCAATCTTCAAATGAATCATCCACAACTGAGAAGTCGTCCATAAATACTTCGATGGTATCCTACCATGTCTGAAAAGATGGACATCACGCAAAGACCGAATGTGGCCGTGCATTGCACAACCCAAAGGACATCTTTCTAAAAGAAAAAGTTCCATAGGGCTGGCAGGAAAGTGGTTTTCTCTTAGTCCTTCGGGGCTATGGAGATCTGATTATACCCTGAATAACCATCCAGAAAATAGTACCAACCTCTATCTGCCAATTTGTTGAGCATCTGATCCATGAACGACATTTGGAAGTGGTCCTTGGGTCCAATGGTTGAGTTTCTGTAGTCCATGCAAACACGCTAAACCTGTAACCGGCCTAGTCGATACTAGCTCATTTCTTCTCGTTTGGCACCATCGTGATTCCTCCTTTGTTTAGTACACACCGCACCAGGCTCACCACTTACTGTCATCACGGGTAGACCACACCAGCATCTAACCATTTAATAATCTCTTTCTTCACCAATTCTTGGATTGGTGAATCCACTGTCACTGATGCTCGATGCTCGGTATGCAGTTCCGCTCAAGCTGAATTTTATGAATGCATATATTTCTTGGGGGAGAATTACCGATGATGTCAGTAATGGTCCAACCAATTGCCTTTTTGTATCTCCTCAGTACTGACACTAGGGCCTCAACTTGCCATTCAACAAGGTTTGCAGCAATAATCACTAGCAAAGTGCAGCTCTCCCCCAAGAATGCATATTTTAGATGTGGAGGTAGAGCTTTGAGCTCCAAGACTAGTGGTACTTCAACCATGGTTTTGTTGGAAGGGTTGCACGGTTCTTTAGATCAAGACCCAACTTCTTTCGGTCTCGATGTTATAAGACCATTCCATCTAGTGTAATACCATCTCATTGTATCCGTAGACATCATCCCTATCATAGTTCATCAAGGCATCTACCAGTGTCTCAACACTCTATCTTTCATCCCGAGGGCCAAGCAATCTTTTATCTTCCATCCTGCTGTTCACGGAGGTTTCTCTTAAGTTATGGTATCCCCTTCAAGTATGGCCTGGATAGATCAAATAAAAAGAAAACAAATGTAAGTGAGGAAATAAAGACTAAAATTAAACATATAATTAATATAATCTTAAGTCGTATTCCTCGATAACGACGCCCTTTTTGAGATAACACTCAAATCACACCCCTGTAAAAAGTATGAAGTGTGACAAAGCACAATAAAGAACCCAACTAGGTTGGGGCTTCCATCCTACGTAAATATGGTCAGATGTAGAATAATGCTATTATTTATGTTTTCAGTACATTTACTTGCTAAAAGGGGTTTTTTAAATTAGTAATCAAGTAATAGCATTGTAAATTGATGTTGTTTTCAAGTTTATGCAATTAACTAGGGAAGTGATCCCCGTGGATGCATAACAACTTCGTGTGGATACACTAGTGATCTATCTCAATACTTAGCCTGTAGAACTAATAACATAGGTTCATCCAAACGACTGATCCATACCTATTACTATACTCAATTATTGGAGTAGGCCTCTTAAGTGTTTTCACTTTAATCCATTATCAATTTGTTTCAAATTAACTATTCCCCGTGACCGTAGCTCAAGTAATTCAATGAATCATAAAGTTCAATGCTTTGTTGTTCTTCTTTCCAATCTCTACCTCTCTAGATTCAAACAAGTAGAGAATTCGGGTAAGTCCTAACGTTGCGCTTCTGTTAAGAAATGTTTAAAGATGAAGAGAAAACAATACAAACATATAGTTGATTTTGAATCACTATGTGCAAAAACCCTAGTTTGTTATTTCATCATATTTCGAAAATCCTAGTTGTGGAAATTTGCTTCTCATGTTTGTAAGAAATGATTTAGCATTCATGAAAGAAATTAATTAGAGACTTATAATGATGATTGAAAGAAAACACAATTGATTATTGCACAATTCAACTTTGAACAATTTAAGAACAATGAGTTATATCTCCAAGAATATTGGAAAACTCAAGAAGAATCTCAAAAGTATCGGCTCTCTATCAAAAAGTGGATCCTCTAACAAAAATAACCGAGAAAAGTATTTATATAAATAATCAGAAACCTTTCCTAAATTAACGGGGAAACTGCTATAACTGTCGCCGTCAAATCCTACGAGTCGTAGGTTGTAGCTACAAGTCGTACCTTCCATTCATACAATTCTTGGCGCTTTTGAAATTGGCTAAGTCTTGAGAGCTGGTACGAATTGTAGCTAAATGTTGTTATGAGTTGTACGTTTCTGTCGTGATCTGATACTGTGAAGTCTCACATCCTTTGAATATTTCCATGAGTCTTGGGTATGAGTCGTACATTGATGTTATGGCTCGCGGTATCATTTCATACCCTAGATTTTCTAATCAATATTTTTTCTGAAGTTAACCATAGCCTTTGCAGATTGATATGTCGTCATGACTCGTAGCTGCTACCCGTACTAGAGTCTAGACAAGTGCATATCTTTGCAATTTTTCATGAATGCTCTAGTATGGCTAGTAACAAGAGTCATACTTTGGCCATCACCTTGTGCAGTTCCCTTCCGTATCTTATCACGGATGCATAGTACGGCTCAGACCGAGGCTTGCAACTTTACCATTTTCCACACTCTTTTCACTTCTTACTAAATTCAACTCCAACACATGATTTCCCTGAAACACAGCAAAAGTGCATCAGATATGTATAACACACCTAATACCATGCATATTTCCTCGTTTAAGCATCTGCGATGTAAACCCACAACATATCATATATCCTCGCTGTGCTACCTCTTGGTCTTCTTTGTATAACTTGGACATTCTCATATGCCTCCAAATAAAACTGTTCCATCCTCTTCTTACCTACTAAATCTTCATCCATGTTGGGATTCTTAATGACTTAATATGATCTGTGCTTTAATCATGCCTTACTGTAAACCAACTGATAAGATGCCGTACAGATGGGGGTCTTGTATGCAAGCGTAGCCCATAAAGCATCATCCATCCTGGCTGCCCAATCTTTCCTCTGGGCGTTAACAATCTTCTCTCAGATTTACTGAACTTTTCTATTGGAGATCTCCATTTGACCACTCATTTGAGGGTAGGAAAATTCATGATTCGGTTTGGGTTGATTTTTGTAAAATCAAAACCAAATCAATTTAGTCGGTTTTTAAATTTCTAAAACCAAAACAAATCAAATAAAATAAATAACCATCAATTTGGTTCTTATCAATTTGGTTTGATTTTTCGGTTTATAACTAGCTAATGATAAATTATTAATAGTAAAACAACAGAGACATGAGATAATTATTTCAAGTGAACATTAGGAATCAACAAATTTCTCTACTATCACAAGATTGAATGTATTTGAATCTTCTATTATTTTTCAAATATCATTCCAAAGTTTTAATATGTTTAAGTTTCATAACTGTAGAGGTTCTTCCACTTCACATATCTAATATCTATACAGAAATAATATACAACTTTAAATAAAATAGTCAACCCTTCAAAATCAAAGAGGCAAATGATTGAAGATTAGATGGATGACCTAGCAAAGAAAATTTAAAAAATTGGCAATATGTCACACCACATATAAACAATTAGACTTAGAGTGTTGGGTTTGGACATATTTTTTATGTAATAGAATTTTAATGTGTTGTAGTGCATGTAAAATAAAATATACTAAAATCAAATTAATGATTCAAAGGTATAAAATATTCAATTATTTATGAAAATCTAATAACAAATATTCAAATAATTATAAAATTTATAAATTAAAAATTTTCAAAAAGAAATTTGTTATTTCTTTGGTTTTTTTTGTTAGAACCAAAACAAAACCAAATATTATTGGTTTTAAGTTCTAAATCAAAACTGAAACCAATCCAAACCAAATGTCAGTTTTTTAATCGATTTGATTTGATTTTCGGTTTGATTTGATTTTTCACCAAACGGTGAACACCCCTATTTGAGGGTGGTAGGTAGTTTCTACCTTGTGGCGCATCCCATACTTTGCTAATAAATTTTTCAATAGGTTATTGCAGAAGTAGGATCCTCCATCACTTATTAGAGCTTGTAGGGTACCAAACCTAGTAAAGATTGACTTCATCATGAACTTCACCACCACCTTTGAATCCCCACTTTGAAGCTTAATCAATGGCTACCAAGATGTACCTATTGCCAAAAGATTATGGGAATGGTCACATGAAGCCAATACCCCAAATGTCAAATATCTCCACCTCTAGGATGTGTTGCAGAGGCATCTCATGACTTCTAGGCATCATCCCTATTCTCTAGCACCTGTCACTATTTTTAACAAACACATTTGCATCTCTTAATAGTATGGGCCAAAACAAATGAGATTGTAGTACCTTTTTTGTTGTTCTATCACAACAATGATGTCCTTCATACGGAGAAGAATGGCATCTTTCTAGTACCTACTTTGTCTCACCTTGGGGAATATATCTACAAATTACCTGATCAAGCCCTTGCTTAACTAGATAATGCCCATCCCAAATATAAAATTAGGACTCATGATAGAGCCTTCTTTTCTATTGAGTGTTGGCCTCTGGAGGATATACACCACTTACCAATAGGTTAACAAATTTGCATACCACGGTACATCCTCAACACTGAGAGTGAAAAGTTGCTCATCACGAAATTCTTCCCGAATAATACCATCATCAGCCACATGTTGTCTATGTTTTAAACAAATGGTCTGCTACCTAATGTTTTGTCCTTTTCCTATCCTTGATCACCAATTCAAACTCCTGCAACAACAAAATCAACTGAATCAGTCTCAACTTGACATCTTTCTTTTTAAATAGATAACAGATTGCAACATAATCCATATGGACAATCACTCGTGCCCCAATAAGATAAGAGAGGAATTTGTTGAAGGTATAAACTACTGTTAGTAGCTCCCTTTCTGTCACTGTGTAGTTCATATGTGCACCATCTAAGGACTTGGTGACATAGGAAATAGAGTAACATACCTTCCCTTTTTCTTTTCCAACAATAAACTACTGCAAGGTCACTTGCATCGCACATCAACTCGAACGGAATGGTCAAATATGGTGCAATCATTATTGGTGCAGCCCGCTACTTTTTCTTTCGCTCCTCAAATTCCTTCAGATTATCCGTAATAAAATAAATTGAACATATTTTTGGATGAGTTTACACATGAGCCTGGAGATTTTAGAGAAGTCCTGTATGAATCACGTATAGAAACTAGTGTGGCCAAGAAAGCTACCCACTTCTCCAATAGACATCGAGAGTGGTAGTTTCTCAACCACTTCAACTTTCACATGATTAATATCCAAGACTCTTCTTGACACCTTATGACCTAAACAATGCCCTCTTGAACCAAGAAGTGGCACTTTTTCCAATTGAGGACCAAAATTAGCTTCCTCATATCGGGAAAAAGCTCTATCAAGATTTAGCAGGAATGCCTCAAAAGAATTCTCAAAAATTGAAAAATCATCAATAAATACGTCAACGAAGTCTTCCACCATCTCCGAGAAAATAGCCATCACACACCTTTAGAAGGTGTCAGGTTTATTACATAGGCCAAATCACATCCTTTTGAAGGCATATGTGCCATAAGGGTTGGTGAAGGTGGTCTTCTCTAGATCTTTTAAAGCAATCGTGATCTAGTTATACCCAGAATAGCTATATAAAAGCAATAATACTCCTACCCTGCCAATTTGTCTAGCATTCGATCAATAAAAGAATCAAATTATGGTTTTTCTTGGTGGTTGTGTTGAGCTTGTGGTAGTCCATATATATGTGCCACCGTATGACTGTCTCTTGTGATAATACACTCATCCTTTTAATTAGTGAATATTGTCATCTTCCCTTTTTCTATGACACATTACACCAGGCTCACCCACTTGTTGTCTTAAATATGGTAGACATTAACATTGTCTAGCCACTTGATTAGCTCTTTCCTACCATATCCATCATGATATTAATCCTCCTCTAGTGTTCCACATGACTTGTGGTCATCTTTCAAAAATATTTTATGCATGTAGAAGGTTGAGTTGATTCATTGCATGTCTATGATCTATTATCCCAATGTTAGATTGATTTGTTGCATATCTGAGACTTGTCATCCCAATGCTTTCTTATGATGCTTCAATTCCTTCGACGTTTCTCCCACTTGATTATCTATTAAATGAGCTATAAGAATCACCGATAATGTGTTACTCTCTCCCAAAAATGCATATTTTAGGTGGCAGGCAACTATTTTAACTCAAGCTTTGGATAGACCAAGATCCAATTTTGGGTCATCTTCTTGTGAACATGATCCGCCATAATCTCTTCGATCATTCCTCGATAGATGGCTTGGAAGGTGGCCAAAGTTGTCTATCTGACTTATTAAAATCCCTAGTTTAGCTATGAATGATTTCCATGTCAAGAATCTAGACCATCTCATTTGTAGCTACAGCTCCAAGAATATCTTATCCTACCAAATCTCTCTCTAAAAGATCTCGTTAAGATAAGAGAGGTAACTCTGACTCAATGTCTACCACTGTGATGAGAAATAGTTATTCATAAATGGACAGAAGTTTAAGAGCTTTGTAAACATCAAACACTTCAACTTAGTGAAGAGCTTTCATTGACAGCATCCCTGCAACCACATCTATTAATGCATTTCTTGTGGTAAAAAAGGGACGTCCCAAAATAAATGTGTCACGCTTTGAACCTAGGTGTTACACCCTGTAAGATTTTCGGCACTTAGATGGCCTATTCGTGTGTTGGTTAAGCATATTTGAAAGCCATACGTGCTAGAAAAAGGCCCGGGAAAAGACCGGACGTAAAAACCTGTCGAACCATCGCGGAAGGAGCCGGGGCAGATCCCCTCCGCGATGGCGCCGTGTCACGGAGGTGGGGCCACCGCGTTGGCTCCGTGACACGTTGGGCCTGTCCAGGCCCAAGTATATAAAGCCCTCACTTCGGTTTTTAAGTTCATTACTCTTATTAAATTTCCAGAAAACACAGAGAAGAGAGAGAGACGAAGATGGTAATTAAATTATCGTTCGATTACGCTGCCAAACGTAGTCCAAATCTAAATTAACCTCAGGTACTGAGGTATTTAGCAGCAGGGAGCATTCCTACGGAT
>JACEIK010006341.1:57389-81789 GCA_018107945.1 Datura stramonium | reverse complement strand
TCAAGTTGTTTGCTGCCAATTGATTTCACCCTTATCCTAAATCAACTTGATTTCTTAGGAGACATATTCTCTCCTTATTTTCCAGCTTATTAAAGGAAAATCAAGGCACCAAACTCTCTCCAAATCGCAAGCTCTTTCGGGTAGGAGTTTGGGAAGTTACGGGAAACGTTTCTACTGAACAGGTTTATAGTGTTACTACATTTCGGTGTGTTTATGGCCAGTAGAGGTTGAAGAACACGTTTCCTATCTTAGCGAAGAGTATTATCAAGGAAGGGTAAGTAATCTTGCCTTTATTTTAAGTTGGTGGAGGAAACTTTTTGAAGGAAATTGTGATTTGTATGTTGACTTTTATAGCTTATTGTATGCGTTCTTATGGTGTGTGGCTACATGTTGGTGAATTTATGGGAAGAGGATTAGGAGTAGAATACTCCCATATTGGAATGTTATATCTCCAAGTAAAGGTAAACAATCCTCCCCTTGATTTCTATAAGAATTGTGATGGAAAACTTGGAGGAAGTTGTAATTTATGTGTGATTCTGTTATGTGTTCTAGTGGGGTGTTGTTGCCCAATTTTTTTCCAGAGTTTCATGGAGTGAATTATCTGATTATTGTGATTGAAAGTTGAAGTTGGAAGGATCTTAAAGTAGAAGCTTGAAAGGAAGGTTGTTGGAAAGTTAAAGTTGGCATATTAATGTATGTAAGATGCCCCTTCGATCTTCTTTCCGCATGATTAAGTTTGTAAGTTGATATTGGGTGAGTGTGATTTTGTATATGTTTAAATCAATATCTTGAGATA
The DNA here is from genome assembly GCA_018107945.1 of Datura stramonium. Lineage (NCBI taxonomy): Eukaryota > Viridiplantae > Streptophyta > Magnoliopsida > Solanales > Solanaceae > Datura > Datura stramonium. Next base: position 80,993 of record JACEIK010006341.1, on the reverse strand, counting down.
TTCCTAAGGTCCTGAGTTGTAAAATTAAATGAGATTAAGGTCTAAAGATTATAGCTTGCCGATGAGATGCTTGAGATATAATTGTTGTATTATTGTTAATGTAGCTATAAGTTTAGTCTGGAAAACTCTTAGTGTGGGAAATTTGAGCTTATCCTTTACATTATTTCATATATATGATGATAATCTTGTTTAAGGTTCTATTTGCTAAGGGAAAGGTAGTAAAAAGGCTAAGATGATGACGCGTGAATGAAGTCTAAGCTAAGAAATGATGTGAAGCCTAGCGATGGAAATGGGTTTACCAAAATAGTGATTCCTTAATATAATAATTCACCTATTATGTATATTTTTTAGGTACTTAAGTCTAAAGGGATATTTCATGAATCCTCTCTCCTAAGCAAAGCAATAAATTCTCAAATTTCTGAATCCTAAGTTATGCGAGGTAGATCCTAAGTATCTAACGATGAGTCTGAGCACTCTATAGTTGAGTATAAGTACTCTAAATCATTTTAAAGTATATGAATCTAAGTATCCTAAGTTATTCCAAGAACTCTAAATAAATCCTAGTATTTTAAAGTCAAGCCTAAGCACTCCAAGTCGAGTCCAAGTCTCCATGTTGAACTTGAGTTGAGGCTGAGTATTTTAGTTGGATCCAAGTATTCAAAAGAGGAGTTTGAGTATTACAAGTTGGGTTTGAGTATCCAAATTGGACTCCAAAAGTCCTTAAGTCAAGTTAAAGTCTATGTTTCTTAAAGTTTTAAGTTTATGTTAAAGCATCTAAGTCAAGATAAGTCTTATGTCCCCTTATATCATTTTATAGGGGTAACATGTTCAGTTGGTCCTATGAGTTAGACCCATCTTTTGAGTCAGTTACATTGCATTTTCTAGTTTTCCAATCTAAGTATCTGTAATACCCCAAAAGTTCTTAAGACTAGACTTAGGAGTTGAAGTTTGATCAACAGAGAAAGCTGAGAAATAACTCATTTGTAACACCCCAAAAGTCCATAAGATTAGACCTGAGAGTTGAAATATAGAGAGCAGGAAAATCTACACCAGGTCCCAGAATGGGTCGTCAAGTGACTTATCGTTTGAACTAACGAATTGTCAAATGGCTCGTTGTTTGAAAAGATCAGAATGCCTCTCAATGAGTCATCAAGTGACTCGTCATTTGACTTAACGAGTTGTCAATTGACTCGTCATTTGACAAGATCAGAATACCTTCCAATGAGTTGTCAGGTGACTTGTTGTTTAGGAAAAATCTATTTTCAGACAATCATGAGGGATGGTAGCAATGGGTTGTTTGTACACCCCATGAGACGTTATGTGACTTATAATTTGAGCAGTAGTGGGGAAAGTGGGGAATTCCCGTGTATTTCACAGATTAAAGAAGCAACTCATAATTTTCCTAATGAGTCATCAAATGAATCATCATTTGCCTAACGAGTCATCAAGTGACTCATCATTTCTAGCAGTATGAAATTTTCTGTTGAAACATTAAGGAAATTTTCATAATTTCTAAGCTTCTAAGTCCTAAATTGTATCATTTTAAGCTTGTAAAGAGTGTTTTAAGGGTATTATCCACACCTAGAACTTTCATTTTCTTCCTCACACCCTAATTAGAACATCAAATTCCCTTAAGGCTCTCAAGACAAAAGCTAGGGTTCATCATCTTCATCTTTATCAAATCTTCTTGGGTCTCAAGACATGTCAAGAAATCAGTTTACCCAAGTATATGGGGTTATCAATGAAGGGTTTCTTCTTCCTTAATGCCTTCTCCTCAATCAAATTCATGATCTCCCATTCCCCATGCACTAAATTTGAAATTCTATGGTTAGGTTGGGTATTGTTAAATTCCTCTTTGATTTGATTATGGGATTTACTATTTTGATTGAATTGGTGATTCTACGATTAGGGTTTTATGTTCCTATCAAACCTTTCACGAAATCATGATGCCTAAGTTGCAAGTATGATTTTGGACTCCTAAGGTTAATCCCTTTTCCATGAAGTTTTATGATTCTCTTAGCGTATCAATTCCCTCAAGTGCTAAGTTATGTTTTATGATTTTATGCATGATTTTGATAAGGAATCCTCATGAATTATGAATTATATAAGAACGATAATTTTCTCAAGTATGCATGACTTTCATGAACATTAAGATTATGTTTATGGACGACTCACGGGCCTTATTCATGGCTAGTTCACATATTTCAAGCATGTCCAAGTATTTCATGATTTTTAACTAGCCCATGTACTTCATGTATGTTTCACGTTTATTATATGAGAACTATATATGTTTTGGGAGTAGTATTTAACATTGAGTAGGCTGGGGTTCTAGCGCACCCATGTCTCAAAACTACGTGCCAAAGTAGCCATGATGGGGTCCTTCACGAGAGTTTCTCCCATGACTGAATGGGCCACCCATAAGTGATATCACGCCTTTTTCATGGTTCTACCCTTGACAAGTTATGCACACCCTCCTTGACTAGGGATTTATAGGCCGAGCTCCATGTATACTCACGTGGGGTATGTTGGTTATAAGAATCTCCCATTGTTCCTCATGTTTTCAGTTTCTTACGCTCATATATTATGATATCATGATATTATATTTTATAGCATTTTTGACCCAATGATCAACTTATGAGTTTTCACGTATGATTTCAAGTATAGTACATTACATGATTTTCTATTTCTAAACTTTGGGCTATTATGTTTAGCTTATGAGGAATACCTCATGATTGTAATTACTTCAAGAATATGATGTTTAACATGTTGTCCTTACTCTCATGTTCTATCTTGATTTATGTTTATGTTTTAAGACTATCATTTTACTAGCATGTTTTACTCACCTTACATACTCAGTACATTCAAAGTAATGACCACGTACTCTATACTATATACTTTCATGATATAGATCTAGGTACTCTTACTCAGCTTATAGTTAAAAATGTTCCAGACTTGATCAGCTAGCAGGGGTGAGTCTGTATCTTTTGAGGACTAGAGTTATCTACTTCATTTCAGTCTTTTACCTCATTTTAGTTTCAGACTTTGGAGTTAGCTGGGGACTTGTCCAAGTAGCTCATTGGTTAGTAGAGGCTTTCATACATAGAGTTAGTATGTTCTTCTTTGTGACTCAGTTTTTAAATTATCAAATTATCTTGTTATCCATAAGAGAATATCTTATAATTTAGTTAACTTCCACTCAGTTTTCCTTATAAGTTATATTGTGCCAGTAATATGCCACGCCATGGGTTAGCTTGGAGCCATTTGTGGTTTTAGATCCCGTGTCTCAATCTAGGGTCTATGCTCAGGTCATGTGTAACACCCCAAAACTTTCCTAGACCAAACTCAGATTCAACAGATTAAAAGAGAAAAGTTTGCCTCATAACGATCGAGACAACGAGTCGTTGTCAGCTGTAATGACCCGTTGTCAGGGTCGTCGTCAGCCCTGTCAATGTCCCTTCAGGAACCAACTGGACTTGGAACGACCCATTTTGAGGAGCAAGGAATTGTCTCGTCACTCATTATATCCCCATTTTAGAGATCAGTTATGCCCTTTCCAGGAACCCACGAGTCAAACGATGAGTCATCGTTTGATGTGATGACTCGTGGGGTGACTCGTTAGTTGGAGTCCTGATGATGTCAAAAATTTTCTTCCTGTAACAATGAGATGCAACAACGACCCGTTGAATCTCACAATGATTCGTTGTGTGAAACCGTGACAACAAGTCCAGAAATCCTCAGATTTTCCAGTAGAGATGACGAGTCGATATAACGATCCATTAATTCTACCAACGAGTCATTGTGTCGCTCATTGTTGGGGTTCCTAGGTTTTCCTGCTAGTGACAACAGGAAGCACCAACGACCCGTTGGTTCAACGAGTTGTGGTGTCAACCAACGACTCGTTGTGTAACCCGTTGGTCCCCTATCGGGCAGTTTTCCAGATTTTCTCCCAAGGTTATTATAGTAACTTTCCAGCTTTTTATCTCTAAACCCTATTGTTTTTAGCACATTTTAGAGAGAATTAAAGGGGTAGAACGATGTTCCCTCTTCATTTATCGCATTCTCTCAAAGTCAGAAATGTAAAGATTCAGGCAGAAAGCACTGAGCAGGGCAAGTGTTTTGACTCTTCTTCTCAGGTTCTCAAGAGTTTGGTGTGGGAATTTATCACCAGGTATGTGGGAATTTAGCAAGGGAATAGTCCTTCCCTTATGCCCTAAAATCCATCTATATTTTCTTATCAGTTTTAACCCTAAATTTTCAAATGTGGGTAAATTATCTGCCAAATTCCATCTATATCATGTGGAATATTGTTCATGTTAATTGTTGTTATATTTCTATAAACCTAGTGATCATGTTGATACTTGTTCTTGTAAAGATGGTTTTAGCCCTAGATCTTGAATACAGTAATTAGAGTCTTGCATAATTATTTAGTTATTCATATTGCTTGATTCTATCGGTGTTGGAATTCCCATATTATTAATATAAGTTGAATTCTTAGTCAGTTGCTTGCTAGATCAGTCACAATCAAAATGTTAGTATCTCCAGCATTTTCAGAAATATCAGCTAATCAGTTTGACTACAAAAAGTTCTTGAGGTATTTGTAATGCCTCCCAATTATCAGATATTAGTTATCAGTTACTAGTTTGTTCTTTAGACGGTTACGACGCGTATAGATAAGCAGCTATGACCAGTCTTATAACCACCAGATTCACCTTTAGTTTGTTCTTTAGATGGTTACGACTTTTCCAGATAAGCAGCTCTAGCCAGTCTAAGAACACCAGTTACAAAATCTAGTCCGATAAGACTCTCAGGGTACTTCCAGATAAGTATCCCTGATTTAGTCTTGGGCGCCAATTTCGAGCTATCAACTCAATAGTCAAATTAGGACTATCCAGTGGGTGTAGGACTTAGTACCGAGTGGACCTGGGTTCTTGTGCACCCAGGTTCCCAGAACTATGTTGCTACCGTAGGTTATTTTATCGGCCCAATGGCCCCAGATTTGTGATCACCAAGTTCATGCCTTTATACCCTGGAAAGGTATATTGGGCCCTATCGATGGGGCGTATATATCGAATTTCATGTTTAGCTCACATGGTTATATGTTGGTTATAGACTCTCCCACTAGTAAGTACAGTTTCTGTTTAGTTCAATTTAGTCCAGTTCAGTTTAGCTCAGATTAGTATCTTAGATTTAGGACATGTTTATCACTATCAATCAGGGTCACTATTGACCTTATCAGTTATACTTCAGTTGTATCAGTTTTCAGTATTTCAGTTGGTCATTATATGTCACTACAGTCCAGTTACTTGTTCTTTCACGCTTATTATATCTCTCTCTTGCTCAGTACATTCCAAGTACTGACGCATACCTTCTATGCTGTATCGTATCATGATACAGGCACATGTTCTTAGCCCCAACATCGACAGTAGTTTCCCTCAGACTATACTAGCATCAGCATTTGGTGCTTCCTCATCTTTCGAGGATGATATTTATTTTCAGTTAGTTTCTTTTTGTTAGACTTTAGAGTTAGCTGGGGGCTTTTTCCAGCAACTCATCATTAGTAGTTGGCTTTTAGATCTAGACTAAGATATTCAGTATTATTTTTTCAGATGTATGGACTTCTGGCAATTCGATTTTCTTAAATGATCTTTAATTATTTAAAGATTCCGCTTATGTTTACTCATCTTACTAGTGTTATGACAGACCATGGGTTGTCTTGGAGTTACTTGTGTCTCCAAGTACCATTTCTCATTCAGGGTATAGACTCGAGTCATGAAAAACTTCGTATCAGAACACTAGGTTTAGAGTATCCTAGGATGTCTGAAAGTCGCGTCAAGTAGAGTCCTTTTCATGGGTGTGAAGCGCGTCACAATTATGATGGGGAGGCTACGAGACGTTATTAGGAAAACTCCCTTTCTGTTCATACTCCTTATCGTGCATTGAAGTTCAATTCCAGAAACGTTCTCCTAACTCGTGCACTATTTCGTTTTAGTGAAACTATGCCTCCAAGATGAGGAAATAGAAGGAGGGCCGATAATGCTAATCGACCTACCCCTCCAGCTCCAACAGCCCCTCAGCATGACCAAGTGTCCTTAGCAGAATACAGAGCGACAATCCAGCTGCTGGCTCAGACAGTGAGGAACCAAGTGAACCTGCAGGCGGTTTCGGTAAAGACAAATGGGTTTATAGTAGTTGCTAGGGTTCGGGACTTCACCCGAATGAACCTTTGTCACGACCTGAACGGCGCTCGGATCGTAACATGAGACAAGGAGCCCCGAGAGACCCCAAGTCGACCCATGGCATAGGCATACATCTGACTCAATCAAGAATTGAATAACCAATGATACAATCATAGTTGAAGTCTCACTTGAATATAACATCAGAATATAAAATCCGAAGCTAAATACATACATATATTTGAATAGCCTCTAAACATGACGAGTTGATGGGACAAGACCCCAACTAATCAACAAGCTGAAACTGAAATACATAAACAAAAGATGAATAGTCTAGTCCTCAAGAGATGAGGACTCACCAATAAGGCAAATGCTAACTTCGATAATATGACTAAGATTGGGGCTGAAGTTGAGAGTCGGGTCCTATATCATGAAACAATACAACATAGAAAGTATGTGGTCAGTACATGGAATGTACCGAGCATGCAAGGTAAGTGAAATCACTAATGTAAATAAAATCATTTAAAGACAATGCATAATGTAAGCATAAGCACAAGAATCAGAGAGTAGGGCTTGCATGCATTCTATATGAAATCATGATGTCTTCATAACATAAGATAACATAACTTCATAACATCATAACTGAATCGATTGACTCAAAGCTGAATTCTGACATTTATAAGTAAAAGCTAAACATTGATTCAAACCTACTTTGAACATGCATCTACATAATCTCATAAGTAATGAATATGCAAATCTGAAATCATGAGGAACAATGGGAGACTCATCTTTTAACTGACATACCACGATAGAGCTTACGTGGTCCCAACTATCACACTCAAGTGAGTAGAGCCATCCAAAGCCTTGCTAGGGCTAGGGACGGTACAATGATATCGATATCAAGCTGAAGGACCATTCAAGCAAGGGAAGCTCACAAGGGAGATCCAAAATCATATATAGTATAAACCTATGCTGGTGCATAGTTCTGAGGCATAGGGTGATCGACCCATAACCTACTCGGTGCTAGACCATACTCCCAAAAAACATGCATATGCTCTACATCATTTATAATGAATCTCAACATCGTCTATTGACAAATCTCAATAATCAAGTACATCTCAATTATTAAATCATGCATATGAGAAGCTTTTAATTCAAAACATATCACAAGCTGAAAGCATAATGGGGAGCCTTTGCTCCAAAATCATGCGGTAAGCTATGCATAGAAAGACTTAACTTAAAATATACCAAAAGCTAAGAATATAGAATTTGGAGTTTTCTCTCCAAAACTATGTGGTCAGCTCGAATCGAGAAAATCATCATTTATACTCAAACACAAGGCCATTGCCCGAAGCTTTATCATACTTTAGAAATACTCAATTCTCATCGGAAACCTAATTATAAACATGGGTAGCTTCAAATCATTCTTTCATCATAATATCTCATCATTATCACATATACATCACAAATCTCACTTTTCATGAACATCTCATCAATGGGCTTTAAAATTCATAAGACTAGAAACATGATTTATAATGAAAATCATTGTAAAAATTGCCCATGCTTCGTAATTTGATAATAGAATCATAATCAACTCATACCCATGTATAGAAATTGATAATTCATGCATTTGGGTGAAAACCACATAGATACATCATAGAATTTCATGCTTTGAAGAGAAGGATTGGGCATGGGTGTGGAAGAAACTACCCATTCACGACCCTACATACCTGTTGGAGGCTGAATCTTACTCTCCCTTGAATGCCCAAAAGAAAATTGAAGGAGAAAACCTTGAATCACTCTTTGATCACCTCTCTATCACTCTTCTATCCTTTTGCATGCATAAATTAATACATTAGGATAGTTTTCCCCTCTTAAACCCACCTTTCATAGCCTAAAATGACGTAGTTTAGGACCCTAGCACATAGGAATTACGAAAAGACCCTTACTTAAATCATAGGGTTTTGTTGACTGCCAATCCCCACGAGGGACTAGACGACTCATCCCCAGATTCCACAACTTGTGGCTTCAACCAATCAAGTACACTGCCAATAATCCATCAGGGGACCCCATGAATTGTGGTGCTGATCACGACTCGTGGTCACCACCGGTGATCCCCACTGTCCAAAATTTCTTTCCCTCCAGTCCAGGCCATGGGTGACCCCATGAGTCTTGTGGCCTGACCATGACTTGTGGTCATGCCGGTGTGTGTCTCCCCAATTCAGTCCTCTTCCCTGCTTGACCATGAGTCACTTCAAGACTCGTGATCCCTCCTCACGGGTCACCTAAGGATCCATGCTGTGATTTGGTGCCGAATTTCAGTTGTCCTCCATCTCAACTCTCAGGTCTGATCTTTGGGATTCAAGGGTATAACAACCCTCCAACCTTTCATGGATCCAAGGTGGGAGAGGACCTATAGGATTTTGTAGATGAGGTGCGGAAGATCATCTAGATTATGGGTGTTAGTTCTACGGAGAGTGTTGTCTTGCCGCTTACCACTTGAGGGGTGGATTTGGTACAGTCAATGGAAGGAATGGAGACCAGCAGGAGCAGAACTAGTAGAATGGGAAGAGTTCACCATAACATTCTTAGACAGATTCTTTTCCCGGGAGTTTAGGGAGGCTAAGGTCGCAGAGTTATGAACTTAAAACAGGGTTACAGGACCGTGGAGGAATATGCAATGGAGTTCACGCATTTGTCAAGATATTCTCTAGAGATGGTAGCCGAGCCAAGGGCTCGTATGTTTAAATTCTTCAATGGGTTATCAAACTTGGTACATAAGGAGTGCAGGACTACAATTCTCATAAAGGATATTGACATCTCAAGCCTCATCATTCATGCCCAGCAGATCGAGGCAAAAAATTTGAAAAGACATGGAGCGGGAGAACAAGCGGGCTAGAATCGGTCAATCATATTATGGCCATCAGAGGTCTGGCAGTAGTAGCCACCCACAATAGCAGCATAAGAGGACTCCAACATCCACCTCAGTCAGCACCCCTACTTTTCAGTCCGCAAGGATCGGAAGGGTGGAGCATCTAGCTCTTAGTCCTAGAGTTATAATGCTAGTAACTGTTATCCAGTTTTCCCTAAGTATGGCAAGAACCATCTAGATGAACTCCTCCATTTCAAAGAGGGTTGCTTTGGGTGTGGAGTTAGGTAACCGTCTAAGGGAGTGTCCATCCGCAGGATGGGGGAAATCATAGTCTACCACATCAGCAGCTCCAGCAGGCCGATCGGCTCAGCAGGCTAACACTTTAGGTATGGATGGTGGTCAATGCCAAAATTTCTTTTATGCTTTGTCCTCTCGTTAGGATCAAGAGAGCTCACCTGACGTGGTCATGGGTATGTTATGTCTCTTCCATTTAGATGTATATGGCCTACTAGATCTAGGAGCCACACTATCATTTGTGACTCCCTATGCAGCTGTCCAGAAATCCTCTCAGAACCATTCTCAATCTCTACCCTAGTTGGTGAGTCAGTTAGAGCCAGCTGGGTGTATAAAAACTACCCATACTAAGTATTGAATAAGGTTATTCCATCTGATCTAGTAGAGTTACACGGTCGATTTCAATCTCATTCTTTGCATGGATTGGTTACACTCCGTTATGCCTCAGTCGACTTTAGAACTAGAGTCGTTAGAATTCAGTTTTCAAATGAGCCAGTTCTAGAGTGGATGGGTAGTAGTTCCGCGCCTAAGGGTCGGTTTATTTCCTACCTTAAGGAAAGGAAGATCATTTCTAAGTGAATTTGTCACCTAGTTTGGGTCAAAGATTCCAGCTTTGAGACACCAACTATCCAGTCAGTTTTAGTTGTCAGCGAGTTCCCTAATGTGTTTCCCGAAGATCTTCTTGGAGTCTCTCCCGAGCGGGAAATAGACTTCGGTATAGACCTTCTTCTAGACACTCAGCCCATCTCCATTCCCCCTTACAGAACGGCTCCAACGGAGATTAAGGAGTTGAAGGACCAGCTAAAGGACCTTTTTGATAAGGGTTTCATTAGGTCCAACATCTCTCCATGAGGTGCTCCATTGTTATTAGTGCGAAAGAAAGACAATACTCTTATAATGTGTATCGACTACCGTGAACTGAATAAAGTTACAGTTAAGAATAAGTTTCCCCCACCTAGGATTGACGATTTGTTCGATCAGCTTCAAAGAGGTAATTGTTTTTCCAAGGTAGATCTCCGATCGGGGTATCACCAGCTTAGAGTCAGAGAATGTGACATGCTAAAAACAACCTTTAGAACTCTGTATGGTCACTATGAATTCTTGGTTATGTCCTTTGGACTAACTAATGCCCCTATAGCTTTCATGGACCTGATGAACAAGGTTTTCAAGCAGTATCGAGACATGTTCGTCATTGTATTCATTGATGACATTCTTGTATACTCCATAAACAAGAAAGAACATGCTAACCATTTGAGGATAGTGCTACAGACGCCCAAAGACCTCCAATTGTTTGCTAAATTCAGAAAATGTGAATTCTGGTTGAAGTCTGTGACTTTCCTTGGTCACATGGTCTTAGGTGAGGGTATTCAGGTAGATCCTCAAAAGATAGCAATGGTGAAAGACTGGCCAAGACCTATTTCCCCAACCGACATCAGAAGTTTCTTGGGTCTAGCTGGTTATTATCGATATTTTATAGAAGGATTTTCCTCTATTGTAAATCCTCTAACTAAGTTAACTCAAAAAAAGGTGAAGTTTTAGTGGTCAGATACGTGTGAGAAGAGTTTCTAGGAGTTGAAGACTCGACTCACTACCGCTCCAATTTTAACCTTACCAGAAAGAACAGATGGGTTCATGGTATATTGTGATGATTCTAGAGTTGAACTCGGTTGCGTTATAATCCAGTGGGGTAAGGTGATAGCTTACGCCTCCAGAAAGCTCAAGTTTCATGAAAGAATTATCCGACTCATGATCTCGAGTTGGCAGCAGTGGTGTTTGCTTTGAATATATGGAGGAATTATCTTTATGGGGCTCACATGATGTTTTCACCGATCACAAGAGTCTTCAATACATGTTCAGTCAGAAGGACTTGAATCTTTGTCAGAGAAGGTGCTTGGAGCTATCGAAGGACTACGACATGAGTTTTCTGTACCACCCGTGCAAGGCCAATGTGGTGGTTGATTCCCTAAGTAGGATGTGCATGGGGAGAGTTGCTTAAGTCGAAGAGGGAAGAAAAGAATTGGCAAAAGATATTCATAGGTTAGCTCAGTTGGGAGAGCAATTAGTTGATTCAACTGAGGACGGAGTAGTACTGCAGAATGGGTTAGATTCCTTTTTAGTTGTCAAAGTTAAGTCAAGGAAGGGTGAAGATCCCATATTCTTTAATCTAAAAGAAGCAGTTCTCAGAAAAGAAGTGGAGGCTTTCTCCAAAGGGGGAGATGGTGAGCTTCGTTACCAGGGCAGACCATGTGTTCCGGATATAGGTGACTTATGGCAGCATATACTGGCAGAAGCCCACAGCTCTAGATATTCTATCCACCCAGGTGCAACTAAGATGTACCATGATCTATTGGATATCTACTAGTGGAACAAAATGAAAAGAGACATTGAAGAATTTGTGGCTAAGTGCCTGAACTGCCGGCAGGTCAAGGTGGAACACCAGAGACCAGGAGGTATGACTTAGGATATCAGCATACCCACATGGAAGTGGAAAGAAGTGAATATGGACTTCATTATAGGTCTACCTCATAATCGTCAGCAGCATGACTCAATTTGGGTGATAGTACATCGGATGACCAAGTCAGCACATTTCCTCCCATTTAAAACTATGAACTTAGTAGAGCATTATGCTAGGCTATATATCCGTGAGTTATTCAGACTACATGGGGTGCCTTTGTCCATCATTTCAGATAAAGGTACCCAGTTCACCTCGCATTTCAGGAAGTCATTTTAGAAAGGACTCGGTACCCAAGTCAAGCTCAGCATAGCTTTTCAACCTTAAACAGATTGAAAAGCTGAGTGGACTATTCAAACCTTTGAAGATATGTTGAGAGCTTGTGTGATCGACTTCAAGGGCAATTGGGATGGTCACTTACCTCTCATCGAGTTTGCGTACAACAACAACTACCACTCTAGTATTCAAATGGCCCGTTTGAGGCATTATATGGTAGGATGTGTAGGTCTCTTATACAGTGTTTTAAAGTTGGTGAAGCTACCTTGATAGGACCAGACTCAGTTCATGAAGCTATGTAGAAAGTGCAACAGATCAGGGAAAGGTTGAAAACTGTTCAGAGCCAATAGAAATCATATGATGATGTGAGAAGGAGAGAGTTAGAATTTGTTGTAGATGATTGAGTTTACCTGAAAATTTCACCTATGAAAGGGGTGATGAGGTTTGGAAAAAAGGGAAACTTAGTCTGAGATATGTAGGACCCTACAGTATTCTGAGGCAAATTGGCATTGTGGCATATGAGTTAGAATTACCTTTAGAGTTAGCATCTGTGCACCCAGTCTTCCATTGTCACAATTGAAGAAGTGCGTCGGTGATCCAACCTCAATTGTGCCACTAGACAACGTGGGTGTGAAGGATAGTCTCTCTTACGTGGAGGTCCCAATTTAGATCCTAGACCGTCAGTTTTGTAAGTTGACAAACAAGGAAGTCACTTCAGTGAAAGTCTTATGGAGGAACCAGCTAGTTGAGTGAGCCACATGGGAGGCAAAAGTGGACATGATTGCCAAATACCCTCATTTATTCCCTTCTAGTTCAGTTCTAGCATCAGGTATTAAATTCCTCCTTAATACACTTTTCAATTCCGTACTCATTAGCTCTATTCAGATTTTCAATATGCATCTAGTTGCATCAACTCTAGCAGCATGGTAAAATCAGTTTGGAGTCAGTCATTCCTTCATAAATCAGTTCATAGTCTTAATATGGTAATTATAGCTTTTTTCCTAGTTTTCCAGCAGTTCTAGCCTTCATTTGAGGATGAATGATCCCAAAGAGGAGATATTGTAACACCCTAAAACTTTTCTAGACCAAACTCAGATTCAACAGATTAAACTAGAAAAGTTTGCCTCAAAATGATCGAGACAACGAGTCATTCTCAATTGTAACGATCTCGTTATCTAGGTCATAGTTAACACTGCCAATGACCCTTCAGGAACCAATGGGACATGGAATGACCCATTGCGAGGAGCAGCGAGTCATCCTGTCACTAGTTGTATCCTCATTATAGAGATCAGTTATGCCCTTTCTAGAAACCCACGAGTCAAACGATGAGTCATTGTTTGGTGTGATGACTCGTGGGGTGACTCGTTAATTGGAGTCCTGATGTTGTCAAAAATCTTCTTCCTGTAACAATAAGATGCAACGACCTGTTGAATCTCACAATGAGTCATTATGTGAAATTATGACAACAAGTCCAGAAATTGTCTGATTTTCCAATGGAGACGACAAGTCAATATAACGACCCGTTGGTTCTACCAATGAGTCGTTGTGTCGCTCTTTGTTGGGGTTCCCAGGTTTTCCTGCCAGTGAAAATAAGAAGAACCAACGACCTATTGATTCATCCAACGAGTCGTGGACCCCTCTCATTGCCAATTTCCAGTGAGCCAAATTTCTGGCCCATGACCAACGACTGGTCCCAACGAGTTGTGGTGCCAATCAATGACTCATTGTGTGACCCGTTGGTCCCTTATCGGGAAATTTTTCCATCTTTTCTCCCAGGCTTATTTTAGTAACATCCCAGATTTTATCTCTAAACCCTTTCATTTTAAGCACGTTTTACTGAGAATTAAAGGGGTAAAATGATGTTCCCTCTTCACTCCTCGCATTCTCTCAAAGTCAGAAATGAATATTCAGTCAGAAAGCACAAAGCAGGGCAAGGGTTTCGACTCTTCTTCTCAGGTTCTCAAGAGTTTTATCCAGAAATTTATCACCAGGTATATGGGAATTTAGCAAAGGGAATTGTCCTTCCCATGTGCCCCAAAATCCATATAAATTTTCTTATTAGTTCTAAGACCTGAATTTTCGAATGTAGGAAAATTATCATCCAAATTTCATCTATATCATGTGGAATATTGTTCATGTTAATTGTTGTCATATTTCCAGTACCTAGCGATCATGTTGATACTTATTCCTATAAAGATGGTTTTTTCCCTATCTCTTGAATACAATAATTAGAGTCGTTCATAATTGATTAGTTATTCATATTGTCTGATTCTATCAGCGTTGGAATTCTCATATTATTAATATCAGTTGAATTCTTAGTCAGTTGCATGCTTGACCAGTCATAGTCAAAATGTTAGTATCTCCAGTATTTTTTGAAATGTTAGGTGAATAGTTTGACTACAATAAGTTCTTGAGGTATTTGTAATGCCTCCCAGTTATCAGATGTTAGTTATCAATTACCAGTTTGTTATTGAGACTATTACAATGCTTATAAATAAGCAGCTCTGACCAGTCTTAGAACCACTAGCTTCAGCTTTTGTTTGTTCTTTAGACGGTTACAACTCTTCTAGATTAGCAGCTCTGGCCATTCATAGAACACCAGTTACAGAATCTGTTTCGATAAGACTCTTAGGGTACTTCAAGATAAGTATCCCTCATTTAGTGCTGGGCCCCAGTTTCGAGCTATCAACTTAGTATTTAAATTAGGACTATTCAGTGGGAATATGACTTAGCACCGAGTGGACCGGGGTTCTAGCATACCCAGGTTCCCAGAACTATGTTGCCACCATAGGTTATTTTATTGGCCCAATGGCCCTTGATTTATGATTACCCAGTTCATGCCTTTATACCCTGGCAAGGTATATTGGATCCTATCGATGGGGCGTTTACATCAAACTTTACATTTAGCTCACATGGTTTAATGTCAGTGATAACTCTCCCACTAGTCAGTACAGTTCAGTCCAGTTCAGTTCAGCTTAGATCAGTATCTCAAATTAAGGACATATCTATGACCATCAGTCAGGATCACTATTGACCATATCAGTTATACTTTAGTTGTATCAGTTTTCAGATTTCAGTTGGTCATTACATATCACTAAAGTCCAGTTACTTATTCTTTCATGCTTATTATATCTCTCACTTACTTAGTATATTTCAAGTACTAACACGTACCTTCTGTTCTGTATCGTATCATGATACAGGCACAGGTTCTCAGCCCCAGCATCGGTAGTAGTTTCCCTCAAACGATACTAGCATCAGCATTTGGTGAGCCCTCATCTTTTGAGGACGACATTTATTTTCAGTTAGTTTCTTTCAGTTAGATTTTACAGTTAGCTGGGGTCTTGTCCCAACAACTCATCATTAGTAGTTGGCTTTCATGCAGAGACTCAGATATTTAGTATTATTTACTTAGATGTATGGACTTCTGTGAATTCAGTTTTCTTAAATGGTCTTTATTTATTTAAAGCTTCCACTTATGTTTACTCAACTTACCACTGTTATCATAGACCATGGGTTGGCTTTGGGTTACTTGTGACTACAAGTACCATGTCTCGTCCAGGATATAGACTCGGGTCGTGACATCATGACATTAGTATGATACATAGTGCAGTCTGTATATCCTCGGTACGAGTCGTACCAGGACCCATACTGAGAGATCCAGAGGATTCAATAGATAACGGTGGAGGAACTACGACTAGAAATCATGAGTCGTACAAGGTCACTATGGGTCGTACGTACTGTCTATAGTAGGGGATTTAGAGAGTTAGCAGGGAGTGGCCAAGAAACCACGAAAGGATCTCACGACTCATGCTAGGATGGTATGGGTCATACTCAAGGGTCGTAGGAAGGAGATTAAGAGAATGGCCAATGTGTCTTGGGAGGTACGAGCAACATGTAATAGATCATAGAATGATGGTACGATTCTTACCATCTATTTGTGAGTTGAGATATTGTAGCACCTTGTTCTCTTGGGCTAATTTTAAATCATTATAGGTATGTGGATAGACCAAAAACCTGATGAATTTTATGTAAACTAGGTGTTAAGATCAAATTTGAAGTGTAAGAGTGCATTGGATGCAAATTAAGATAATAAGGAACCTCTAAAACAAAGTCGAATTGAGAACCTACTTACCGACCGAGTTTTCACATAAGTTCTTACAAGGATCAAATTTAAACGATCATAACTCCTATTTTACAAAGTGTTTTTAGGTGATTCAGCATATCAAATTTAATCCCTTTGTTTTATTTCCAACGCATCCAACCTTGCATAAATCGGATTTCGGAATAAAAAGTTATAACCAGTTTAGTGAAGCACTATCACGTTTGATGGACAAGACTAGCCCAGTCACCATGAGTCATGGTACGACTTGTGGTATGTAGGTACGACTCGTAGCAAGCACCCATAACAAGAGTTTCATCAAGCTGTTAAGCTACCCAGAAGCTATAGATTTGCACACCCCTGGTATGTCACCACGATTTATGGTATGACCCATGATAATTGGCATACAAATTTTTAAGTGCGATCCTTCTATGGTATTTTAGGAATTTTCTATGCTTTTAAATCCTAAATGAAGTCATTTTAGGCTTCCTAAGGGTAAAATTAAAGTGTTTAACCCATCCTAAGTCTTCATTCTCTTCAACATCCATAGATTTGATTTTAAGAGAATCTGTAGATTTGATTTTTCCTCTCAAGAAGAAGCTAGGGTTCATCACCTCCAACTTCCCAAATCCTCTTTGATCTTCAAGCCAAGTTAAGGGATCAATTGTCCAGGTACGTAGGGTTATGAATGTGGGAAATTCTTCCACCCTCATGCCCTTTTCAAGTTCAATCTTATGAGTTCTATTCTTCAAGTTCAAATAGGCAAATTCTACGGTTAGACCCAAGTATGATTGAAATCTCATGTCGCTTTGTGAAATTTCAACTCTCTCATGCTTTTACTCATGATTTATGACTATGACTACATGTTTTATACTAGAATCCCTTATGTATCTATGTTTTCAAGTTTATGTTGAGTTTACCCAATTATGCATGATCTTATGATTTCCGATTTTATGAGCCTAGAATTTCAAGTCATGATGTATTATCAAAATACGCATGAAAGTTTACAAATCTTAAGCCTATGAATTTTAGGATTTCGAGTTGTGAATTTTTATTCAAGAATGTATGATTTTTCACGAAATTCAAGTTCAAGTATCATGGCCAACTCTATGGCATCCTTTTCATGGTTATTTCACTTATATCAAGTATGATTTTGATTTCATGTTTCGTCTATCTCATGAAAGTTCAAGAATATTTTCACAATAATGATTATGAGCCATATTTTTGGTAGTAGTTTCTAGCACCAAGTAGGTCAAGGGTTTCAGGAACCCAAATCTCATAACTACATGCCACCATATGTATATATTAATATTAAAACCCTACGGGGGTGATGTCCAATGGTACGCAGAGATGGTAGATGCACTGAATGGAATGGGGTCCTATAACTTCAGGCCAAAATGTTGAACAATGACCTAAAGAATCGTGCAAATCCTCCAGCAAAACCTTCAGTCGCGGTACCACCAGTCTTGGTGCTTAAAGCTCTACCTCCACATTTGAAATATGCATTCTTGGGCAAGAACAATACTTTGCCAGTTATTATTGTTGCGGACCTTGTAGAGTGGCAAGTGAGGCATTAGTATCAGTTCTGACACAGTTCAAGAAGACAATTGGTTGGACTATTGCTGACATCGTCGGAATCCCTCTAGGCATATGCACCCACAAGATTCAACTTTAGCCAAACTTTGTACCAAGTATAGAGCATCATCGAAGACTGAATCCACCCATGTTAGAGGTGGTGAAGAAGGAGATTATCAAATGGCTAGATGCTGGTGTTTTCTATCCTATTACTGATAGTAAGTGGATAAGTCCGGTACAATGCATACCAAAGAAGGGTGGAATTACAGTGGTGCCAAATGAGAAGAATGAGTTGGTCCTGATAAGGTCGGTCACATGTTGGTGTGTTTGAATGGATTATCAAAAACTCAACCATTGGACATAGAAGGACCACTTTTCAATGTCTTTCATGGACCAGATGCTTGACAGGTTCGCAAGCAGAGGATGGTACTGAATTTTTTATGCTTATTCGGGGTACAATCAAATATCCATTGATCCGAAAGACCAAGAGAAAACCACCTTTATCTTTCCATATAGGTCTTTTTCTTTAAGGAGAATACCCTTTGGATTATGCAATCCACCTGCCACATTTCAGTGTTGCGTGATGTCCATCTTTACAGACATGGTGGAGGACTCCATAGAAGTATTCATGGATGATTTTTTTGATCATGGGTGACTCCTTTAAAGATTGTCTTGATCACATAAGATAAGTTCTTAGCAGGTGTGAAGAAACCAATCTGGTACTCAACTGGGTGAAGTGCCATTTTATGGTGAAAGAGGGGATTGTGCTAGGCCACAAGTTTTCAGAAAAAGGCATTGAGGTGGACAAAGCAAAAGTTGAGGTTATAGTTGGATTTCCACCACCCATTTCTATCAAAGATATCTGGAGCTTTTTGGGGCATGCAGGTTTTTATAGGAGGTTCATCAAAGACTTCTCAAAGATTGCACAACCCTTATGCAAGTTACCTAGGAAGGAGGTGAAATTTGCTTATGACAAAAGCTTTCAAATTCCTAAAAGAAAGGCGTACTTTGGCTGCCATTATCATTGCACTAGATTGGTCTCTTGCATTTAAGGTGATGTGTGATGTTAGTGGAGTTTCCGTAGGTGCTGTCTTGGCTCAAAGGAGAGTAAAATTATTTCACCCCATCTATTATGCCAGCAAGACACTTAATGCAGCTCAGAAGAACTACACAGTGATTGAACATGAGTTGCTAGTAGTGGTGTTTGTGTTCGAAAAATTTTGGGCATACTTGCGCGGAATTAAGGTGATCATTCATGCTAACCATGCAACACTATGGTATTTGATGTCAAAGAAGGATGCTAATCTAAGGATAATAAGATGGGTGTTTCTCCTATAAGAGTTTGAGTTCGAGGTAAAGGACCGAAACTGTAATACCCCAGAAGTGCCCAAGACTAGACCTGGGATTTAAAAATGGGAAGTAGCAGAAATCTGGGAAGTTTTCATAGAACGGGTCATGGTACGGATCTTTGGTGCCACCAATGACCCGTTGGGTGAGTACGTGATGAGGTACTACATATTCAAAGATGGGAGTAACAGGTCAAGGAACAACCCGTCGTTAGAAGTAATGAGTCGTCGGATTGAGTTGTTGTGAGACTACTCCTTAGTCTAGGAGGAAGTAACGATTCGTAGAATGACTTATTGTGATTAACAAGGGGTCGTGGTGAGTAACCATGGGAAGGAGCAGGAAAATCTCCAGTCAAGGTGACGTGTGGAAACCACGACTCGTGGGGAGTAGGAATGATTCATGGTTTGACTCGTGGGAAGTCAAGATGTAGGTCATTAGGGAAAGTGATGGGAGGATTCAAAAGACTGTTGTTTGATGTAATGACCTGTCATTTCATGTTGTGGTATTGGAATCTGAAAGGTTAAGAAATCATAGTAGATGTAACAGACGGATACCACGAGTCGTGGCATCCAGGTATGACTCGTAGAATCGATCGTGGTCACTCAGTGCAAAATTTTCAAGAAATTCATTATGGGTACTTCCATCATTTCTAAGTCCTAGGGTCCTAAACAACATAATTTAAGGCTCAAAATGCAGTGTTTTGAGGGGAAAATCTATCCTAGGATAATTCTCACCCATGCATGCAAATTGAAGGGTTTAGGAGGTGATCAAGTTAGACTTTCTTCAAGTTTTTCTTTAATCTTTCATTGGCAATCAAGGAGTGGTAAAATTAGATCTTCCCTGGGTATGTAGGGTTATGAATGGGTGAATATGTTCCCACCCATGCCAAATCTCTCTCTAAATCATGAAGATTCATATGTTGATTCTATGGGGTTTTAACCCAATGCATGAAATTCCTAATTCTTTACATGGGTATGATCTAAATGTGCTTCTACTATTGAATTATGATTCACAACCAAGTTTTACATTGTTTTTCATTAAAATCATGTTTAAAGCTTTATAAATTAAAATTCCCATTTATGAGAAGTTCATGAAAGTTGAGATTTATGATAAATGTTCAATCATGATGAGATATTATTAATGAAAAGAATGTTTTCAAGTTATCCATGTTTATAATCATTTTTTCAAGTGAATTGAGTATTTTCAAGCATGTTAAAGTATCGAGAAACACCGATATGTTCAAATATGATTTATCACTTTATGAATTAAGCTTACCACATGGTTTTGGAGCGAAGACTCCTAATTATTTTCAGCTTGTGTTATGGTTTGAGCTAAAGCTTCTCATATATGATTTTAGATTTGAGATTTATTTTATTGTTGAGCTTCATCGATAGATGATGATGAGCTTCATTAAAAAAATGATGGAGAGCATATGCATGTGTTTGGGAGTAGTGTATAGCATCGAGTAGGCTAAGGGTCGACTATGTGCCAATATAGGGTATTATATATATATATACACACACACACACACACNNNTTGTGAGCTATCCCCTACCCCGATTGGGTCTCCAGCTTGATATCCATATCATGGTATCGTCCTTATCCCTGGCAAGTCTTTGGACAGCTCTACCCACTTAAGTGTGGTAGTTGGGACCACGTAAGCTCTATTTTGGTATGTCGGTTATAAGACGAGTCTCCAATTGTTCCTCATGATTTCAGTTATGCATGTTTATCATTTATGATGTATATACCTATATATGTTCTAAAGAAGGTTTGGGCCAATGTTCAATTTTTACTTATGATTACCAGATTAAAGCTTTGGGGTTAATCGATTCAGTTATGACGTTATGTTATGTTCAGATCATGATTTCAAAAAATATCATGCAAGCTCTACTCTCAGATTCTTGCCTTGATCATGTTTTGCATTATGCATGTTTAAATGATTTACTTATTTAAGTGGTTTTAGTTACCTTGCATACTTGGTACATTCCATGTACTGACCGCATACTCTATGCTATATCATTTTATGATATAGGACCTAGTACTCAAACTCAGCCTTGTCCTTAGCTAGCCTTTCAGAGTTAGCATCCCACATCTATTGGTTAGTCCTCATCTCCCGAGGACCATACTTTTTATTTTTATTTATGTATTCAGTTTCCAACTTAGAGAGTTAGTTGGGGTCTTGTCCCATCAACTCATCAGTATAAGAGGCTTTTCGGACATAGAATGTAATCAATTTCATATCCGTGTATATTTTAGATGTGATGCTTATTTCAGACTTCTGCTAAGTTTATCATGTTTATATTACGCCTTATTTGATTGAGTTAGATGTATATTCATGCCATGGGTCGACTTAGAGTCTCTTGGGGCTCCTTTTCCCATATCTCAATCCGAGTCCATGTTCAGATTGTGACAAACTTTGTATCAGAGCCATAGGTTTGAAGTGTCCTAGGGTGTTTGAAAGCCACATTAAGTAGAGTCTTTTTCATGGGTGTGAAGCGTGCCACACTTATGAAGAAGAGGCTATGAGAAGTTTAGGAAATGTTCCCTTCTTTCATAATCTATGTCGTTGATGTGCTGTGGATTTATAGCACTTTTAACGCTCAAAACTAAGAAAATAGCATGGACTTAGGTGTGTTATGTGGATATAAGGCACTTTTCCTTTGGTTGCAGGATAAATTGGTGTTGGACCTAAAGAATTGAAAAAGAAAGCCTGAAGTATGCAAACTATGCTCAAAGTGTAGTCCACAGTATGAGCAGTAGAAAGGTCCTACGAGTCGTACTGATGGCCGTGAAAAGTTGCAGAAGGCTAGTGTTAAAGAGATTCAATGTATGAGTCTCAGTACGAGTCGTGGTGATGAAGTTGTGAAAAGAATCAGAAAATTTGCATAAGAGGCTGACTCCTGCTACGGAAAGAAAGTACAAACCATGGGAAGAAGGTACGAGTCGTACCATGACGGTCGTGAAAAAATTCAGAAGAATTTCAAAATTTCAAAATCAAATCATGGGAGCTCAGTACGGATCATGGGGTGGAGGTACGAATCATACTAGGATCCAACACATAGCCAAAATTCAGCCAACCATGCAAGGTATGAAAGGAAGCTACGGGNGGAAGCTACGGGTCATAGGATGCTGCTACGGGTAGTAGGTTGGCTCGTGACGAATGCAGAACCAGATATGGAAATTCATCCTGTTAGCCTAGGAAAAGGATTTTTGTGTATGTATAAATAAGTTTTAGGTTTTATTTTTCAGTAGACAGAGTAGAGTTCTAGAGAGAAGACGAGAGAAGAGATTTTGAGGAGAGAAAGAGAGAATTGAGTTGATTGGACTTGTGATCAACCTTTTCTTGAATT
Organism: Datura stramonium; assembly: GCA_018107945.1. NCBI lineage: Eukaryota > Viridiplantae > Streptophyta > Magnoliopsida > Solanales > Solanaceae > Datura > Datura stramonium. The sequence goes on along the minus strand of JACEIK010006341.1, from coordinate 58,553 downwards.
CTTCTTGTTCTTGATACTTGTTCTTCAAGATTTTGGGGATTAATTAAAGGAAGTGTTTTTCTCATTCATTCTTGTAAGTATTGATTTATGTTCCTAATCATGAATACAATTCACAACCTTACTAATATGAGAGGCTAAAACCTCCATAGTTAGGGTAGTGGGAACCATGGTGGATTAACAAGCCAAGGTTGCACAAAGTGATTTTAAAACCAATACAAAATACTTCTATTGTATTCTCTTCATGCTTAAACGTTTCTTAATGGTGTGCAACGTTGGGACATGTCTGAATTCTTTACTTGATTAGGACTAAGAGGTAGAGATTAGGAAAAGACAACGGAGCCTTGATTTTTATAATTATTATATTAACTTGAGCTGTGGTCGTAGGATAGTTAAATCTGGAACTTAGTGGTAATGGAAAGTTTGAAACCGCTCGTGAGACTTGGTTGAGAGATTGAGTATAGTCATTCAATAGGGAATGGTCGATCGTTTGACTAAACCTAGTTATCTGTTCTATAAGTAAGTATTGGTGATAATCACGAGTGTAAACCGAAAGTAGTTATGAACCCATGGGGAACACTAACCCTAGTTGTCTTTAATATTGATTCGACACCATATATTTGATAATTGTTTTAATTATTGATTTTCTTTAGAACCCCCCCCCCCCCAATTTTTGAAGTAACTACCTCAAAAGTTCACTTACCATCTGTAATCTAGTCTTCCCCTATTCCCTGTGGGTTCGACCCCAACTCCTAGTTGGGTTCTTTATTGAAAATTTATATTTTATACTTCAGTAAGAGGTGTGGTTTGAGCGTTATCAAAAAGTGGCACCGTTGTCGGGGATAAATTGAGTAGTTAAGAGATTTGCGTTGCGCCGCGATGTTTCAGGCGCTTCTTGGGAGGCAACCCAAGTTATTAAACTAATGTGTTACACCCCGTAAATTCCTGACATGTAGATGGCCTATTCGCATGTTGGTTAAGAGTCTTGAATGCCAGACATGCTAGGAAAAGGCCCGGGGAAAGACCGGATAAGCGACACGTCGAACCATCGCAAGAGGAGGGTGGCAGAGCTCCTCCACGATGGCCAGAGTGTCACAGAGGCTCACCTCCGTGATACACAACGTGTCACGGAGGCTAGGCTCCGCGATACACAATGTGCCACGGAGG
>JACEIK010006340.1:78535-92666 GCA_018107945.1 Datura stramonium | reverse complement strand
GTAATCACTTATTGAAGGTTGTCTAATACTATCTATAGATAATATTATAAGCGGGAAACCCCCAACCTAAAGGTTAAATTACTAAATGGCTCTCCACAAACTAAACGTCCAAGTTATTAGGAAAAAAATCTAACGCCTAGCCCACTCTTCAAACTCAATTGTTTTAATAGTCACGACCATTGAGAACAAATTTGTTTTGTACTTACCACTCTTCTCCCACCCATAACTCCATAAATTCCCTTATTTGATTTATTTTTGTAAATGGACTTCTTCTTATTATTTCTTCTTGACCAATATGTTACTTTTCCTCTTTCTCATCATCTTTGAAGACCCGCTTGTTCACGTCTTGTTTTGACGGGTGGAATGAATTTTAAGTTATACTCATATGTTTGTTTTGGGAAGAAGTTGATTTTGATGTCCATATGATGAACTGCCATATTTTCTCATAAGAAACTTGAAAATGAGAGAGAAACCCAATTAAGAATCTCGAATTTTCATCTTCTTTTTTGGGATGAGATTTGTACTAGACAATGCTTTAGCGGTTTAGCCCAAGTATTCTTTTAGGAGAAAGATTGTGTTGGATAAGGAGTTTATGTTTGTAAATCTGAAAATACTGAGAGTTTTTACACTTTTCCCTTTCCAACAAATCATTGTGGAAAATCTAAAAAGGGTGTCTACTGTCCGGTTTTATGGGAATCAGCAAGAGTAATAAAATTTTGTGTCCAACCAACTTTGCATCTGTGATATGGACTTCCAGGAAAACAACAATGATCTTGATCTATAGAGGTCTAATCATGTTGTGAGATTGGAGGACTTGATTTCATGAAGAATAGAGTATCTATAAAGATGAATGAGTAAGATATAAGATTGATCATGGGATATTCAATTAGGCGCTAACTTTCAATAAAGGTTTACTCGTATTATATCAGCATGTGTAGTCCTTTCGAAAATAAGTTACTATACTGCAATATATATTTTATATTGATTATTTGTAAAAAATTGTACTTTATTCTTTCATATAATTATATTTATTTGAAGTTATATCATAAGAGTATAATATATTTTCTGAGGAAATCATATACTACATGATTAGGAAATACATGCAACACACATAAAGAAACTAGTATCATTAAATAATAAGCTCTAATTAACGATACTGTAATAAATGTTTTACATTTTCTTGTGATGGCAAATTCTTCCTCTACGTTTGTTCCTTAGAGGTTTTGGCAAAGTTGCTTTCTTTGGTGATTGAGAAGACAGAGCCCAACGCCTACACAATTCAATTCACGTATACAATAAGTCCAGATTCAGCCAGTTAACCGATAAGTGTTTGATTTACTCAGCTCTGATTCATCAACAGATGACACATGTCTTTTATCACGATATCTGGCAGGTACAATTTTCTTGTTGTCTTTTTCATGTTTCTCTTCTAATGCAGCAAATTCTTCTGAAGCAACCAATGTAGGTCGTGAGACTTTCTTCTTGGTTCTAGCTCCTGGTGCATCTCTTGCACAGAATTGATGGAAATTATACCATCATTCTGACAAGTTTGGTCATTTTTCTCCATTTGGCGTCTCTTTATAGAAGTCATTATTGGAGCCTTCTCCTCACCAGATGACAAATATAATCCACTGGAGATTGCACATTTAGTTGAAGAGCTACTTCTCTTTTTAGTATCTTCCCCACGATCCTTCAAGAGAATACGGCCTTTTGATCTTCTTTCTCCACTTATCCATGCATCATCCTTATCCTTCCTCTGGTTTATTCAGAAATTTAGGTTTCCAATCTCTTTTCTTTGAAGCAGGTAGCTTCTGGATCTAGTTCTTTTTTGGCTGCATTTATGAAACCCAAGTTTTCAAGTCGTGAAGTGGTCCTTGAATCGGTACTTTTCTGCTGCTTCATTGCATCTTCACGTTCGGATTCTTTTAAAGTTGTATCCGTCTCTCGCGACGTCATCGTCCTTATTCTTGGGATCATCTTTCCCTAAAACGTTAGGTGGTTGATCTAAGTACGGAGCAACTCTCTCAGGTGCAGCATGCGGTGCAAGCTCACCATAGCCATCATTGGCGCTTGGATCCAGGAAAGGATGGACCAACTTTGCCATCATAAGTAGCATTGTGAGAGAGCTCTTTAGAGTCATTATTGACTGGTGTCTTGGAATGATCACAGGTCGCACAGGATTTACAACAGTGCCGTTTGACGCAGCAACTTTACAATCAGTGTCCGGAAGACACTTGGAAGTTTCTTCATGACAAGGCTGTTCAGGACCTTTTTCAACCTGGGATTTTGAAGCTCCATTAACACATTGATCACTTTCTCCCTGCCCAGATTTTTTTGAAGAAACTTTATAGCATTCTGAGAAGTGCGTAGCAAAGGAAGAATTAACATCATTACTATAAATCCATATAAATATACTGTAATCTGTGAAGTTACCTTCAGCATCATCATTAAGGTCAACAATTAATCAACCAAAATAAGAAGAGCTTCGACTATCTCATAAAGGAGCTTAAGTTTTATCTTTCTCAAGCTAGTCTAAGATCAGGACAGCTTGATGGAACAACATGTGTACACAATCCTGGATTTACAATAGTAAAAAGAACTAAAGAGAAACATCACCTGATAAGTTCTTGATAACATCTTCAGATGATAAAGTAACAACTTAACAGATTATAGGTGATGTTAAATGGTGATGAAGAGTAATTTGCTTCTCTTGCAAATTAATACGCCAAAGCTCTCAAGATCCTAGATCTTTGACACTAATCCTTACTTGTTACACTATTCTCTAGTCTACTTACATATTAAGGATATGGATTTCAAAGCGAGCTAAGTTCCTTTAAAGTTTTGTGAAATAAATGCATGAGAAAATATTATTAATGTGTAACTATTGTATTACACCAAGCCCTATTTATACCTATACTTTACACAGTACACAATACACATTGTTCAATGTGGGAAACTAGTACAAATGAACCATCTAACAAAAGTCAACTGTGAAGATAAGTAGGATGAGTTCAGCAGCAACTGGATAGTTAATGTAGGAGAGATTCAACACCTAATCACAGTGTCAGTGCTTAAAATTTAACAAGGAACATGGGATAGAAGTTATAAAAACTCCATAGCACATTGTGTAGGAGCATGATCCATGATAAATAATCACAGCTGATGCTACAGATTTCCTTTGAAGCATAAACAAGGAGGATCCAAATCATCTTATTTGAATGGTCAAACATGTCATTATTTACTGTCCCTGTTGACATCAAGGACTACATTTTTCTTTCCTCTTTTTTTTTAATAATTGTTCGATTCTTTCTTTTCCCACCTCTTTTCCGGGTATTATATCTTCCACTTTTCATGATCGGCTTATTAAGAACTGATCCTAGACATATTTCCTACATTTCAGCATTCTTTTTCCAAGGGCTCACAACATATGTCAGTTTTCCATTACTCTTCCGGAATATCTAAGCTGAGAAATCAGAACATAACCAAGAAACGAGGATAAGTTTGACAGAATACAGAACTTGAAGGTCATAGCAAAGATGGTCTACCACAAAATGAACATTGCATGTTTATCTGCTTCCATTTTTTTGGTGGGAGTGGGAACTCCATTCTTTGTAAGTTAGAAAATAAAAGGAGAAGCGGAGAATTATACAACTAATAATCATGTTTTCTTACAAATAATTGCAGCAATTGCTTTGAATATCGGATAGACCCACCGTAGTTTACTTTTAGTGCCTCAGTCCATATTAATTCAACAACTTCCGAATAGCTGTTAATGGAAATGCCGAGGGACCTCACTGCTTCTGGAAGATATGGATGAAGTTTGACAGCACTTTCTTGAAGAACTTTCTCTCCCAGCACATAGGAGCGGTGAAATATTCTAAATAAAAGAAGGCGTCATTAAAATAATGAGAAAGATAAATGAAGAAAGTTGTAGAGGAAGAAATATTACCTGGTTTCCTTTTCAACACCTACTTATGAGATGTTCAGAAGCTGCAATGGAATTTCTTCACTCTCTTTTATTATCATGCTCATTATTTCCTCGATGTGCATGAATACTTGATCCAGGGTGGTCGGCCTTAAAATGGGCAAGAGACAAAACAGTTGTCGAAAAAGCTGACATACTGAGAAACTGGTAATCTTTGAACTTTATGAAATGAAGAAAAAAAGAATCAGTAGTCTTTGACATGCATGTACCTTATATAAGTGCAGTTATTCTAAATCTAATATATGAAGGTACAACGGTGAATATTCTGCTAAAACTGCCATATACTCCCTCCATCATTTGCTATAACAGCGTTTGATTCGGTACATTTTAAGATGTATAATTTGACTACGATTAATTAGTGATAGAAGAAAAATATCCAATTAATAATCAAAGTGTTAGTTTGATAAAGAAAATATCATATCAGATTTCAAATTTTATAGTCACGGACATTTAATTTTTAGAAGTTGTAAAGTTGCATGAATAATATTTTATTCAGCAGCCAGTTGTAGAGAAATTTCAGAAAAAGTTGAGTGGGCCAAATACTATATACTAGGGAGGGAAGATAACGATAATAATATCGCTCTTTGTAATATACCCATGTTTTTACACTATAATCTATAATTTGCATGCCTGTAAGAGTATTTCAACAATTTGGAGAAGAATCAAGTTTTTTTATTTGGAATGGAAAAGAAGGGTATAATATGAACTTCACCTAGTAGAAAGTGGAAGAAGTTTAAGGTTCCCATCCACCTATAATACAACGCTTTTAAGGTAGGTTGAGGAGATTTTCTCCAGATAAAAATGTCCATAGTCATGGAGAGAGAGAGTCATATGACATTATGGATTAGTCACTGGCAATTAGTTTTCTGGCCGGTTAGCGGGGTATATTCATTTGGACGTGACTTCTCATACATCGTGAGACTGATTGAAAACTTCTGAAACTGTCTAATTGACTGGTGCCAGCAATGGACCATAGTTTCTCCCACTCCTCCTGGTCTTTGTGCTTTACTTCCCCTTCTATTCCTTTTACCTCCAAGTCTACCAATATTTATTTAAGGTCTGAAATTCATCTGGAGCCAACCGAAACCTTCGGAACTCGGGGATGATGGACCCGCTCTGTACCCTACTCACTCCACTTTAATACCAGATTTAGTTCACTTGGGGCTGGCACTCGGGTGTGACCTAAGACACGAGTCCCTCAACTGGTGCCTATTGAGCTAATCACCAGGGGCTTAAAAGTCTACCAATCCTTTGATCCACAAATACCAACATCCCAATTTTCTTCATGTTGCCAAAACAGAAGAGGAAAAGCAACACTGTAAATCACCGCTGTTCTTTTCCACCGCTCCCATTTTACTAGCATACATGTTCTGAATTGGGCATAATCAATATCACCTTCAAGCCCAAATCATTTTAAAAATAGAACAATTTATAATCAAACGGCTCACTAAATTGATTGTTCTAAGCTGGAGGGAATCTTTCAAGGACATGCAACTGCTGAGACACACATATAAGAGTTCCCTAAGACAGAAATTGACCAAGACAAAACTATAAGCCAAGTAGCTAAGTAAAATATACTGAACCACAAGATAGCAGAGAAGTCACAAGCAGGGGCGGATCTAGGGGTTCACCGAACCCCCTGCGTCAAAAAAATTACATTGTATATAAGATATTTTTAAATTTTTATGTGTACATATATAGATTTTGAACCTCCACGAAAACAAGACTAGAGGGTAGCTTAGTGGTTTAGGGGTTCAAAATTTACCTTAAATTTCAAGTTCAAATCCCATGCACAACATTTTGTTTCGAACCTCTTAATAAAAATTCTGAATCCATCACTAGTCGCAAGCAATTAATCATCTCATTCATGAGCGTTTTGCTCTTTAAGGTTGTCATTTTGCAGTTTTAGTTTTCCTAGTCACAATGCACAAATACAAAATTAAAATGAGAAAAAGGGAAAAGTAACACTTTAACTTATGGCAAGGACAGAGCATACATTATATTACCAGATACAAATGAAGAAATAAAGAGAAAATACCGACAAAGTTACATCCATGTGGACGGGTTCAATTCCCTCTTTCCTTTAGAAAAATTATGAATGAATAACATAATTGGAGATATACCTTATACTACTCAGAAAATGTTGAAACATCTGAACAACCAATGCATCTAATTCGAGATCCCACATCAGTACGCACGCTCGGTATAGCAAGAGAAATTCAATAGTGAGACAGCCTTTGGAGCTAACAACGACCATCCAAGCAAGACAATTTCCCAAACGCCAACACTGCAAGTTCAAAAAAGTCCTGTACGCCAATTGAGCAAGAAACAAAACTGTAAGTGTGTATAAATACTATTGTGCAACCAGAAAATCACAGATGCATTACTACTATAGAATCTAAACCATCAATTACAAAGCAAAACAGCTTAGTGAGAAGAGAGACTGGAAATCAGTCTAACTTCCAATTTTGGGCAAGAAGGTTGTATGAGTTGTATTTGCCTTAAGTATGTTATCATCATATGGTTGATCTGGAGCTGTAATTCTCATGATCTCACTGATGCAAGATGCAACTGACACCTTCACATCTATGTCAGGATGCCGCAGAAGTCCATCTGCAACTAGTGCTTTCATTGCTGGCCAAAAGCACATGTTGCCCCGATGCAGGGAGAACTTGCTTCACCGTTGACAGAAGATGCTCTAAATTCTGAAGATTGCATATGCAAATAAATGATTGAACCATGTCAAATACAATGGAAATGCTTCTCTGGATAACACATGAAGTCTGGATCATGAGATCTTGTAGAAAATAAGAATAAATAAAGTTCTAAACTACGTCACAAAGGTCAAACATATCTCTCCCCTCCCCACAGTTTTATGTCCTTTCATCCATCCAGGAAGCCTGACTATGTCCTTTAGACAACAAGAAGTAAAGAACATATAGATCATTGCACTATCAGGTCAAGTGAATAGCAATGCCAAATGGAAATCTAATCTATGACAAAACTTAAGTTCAAGCACAAGAAGGAAAGCTAGGCCAAGTTCCTTCAGGGCAAACATAATTCAAGATGGATCATGTTGACTGATCAATGTTCCTAGGTATGTGCAAGGAACATGTTGATAATAGTACATACCACAATCTAGGTCCAGCTGCTAGGTTAGATATAACTTTTTTCCCTTGATAGATCAGAAACTGAAACCCCATGAACAAACAACAAAGTTCAAAAACTTAAGAATCAATCATCGTAGTATAATATTAATTGAAGGATAAGGTGACACATTTGTCTCTGTACAAGCCTAAAAACTTCCATGGGTGAAACATCTACTTCCCGACAATCCCAAATCTACACAGACGTGGGATCAAAATTACAAGAGAAAGAATGTTCTGGTATTATTTTGAGAAGCCAAGGTGACGGCTTTTAGACTATCTTGGTTCGCCAAAAATTCAAGCATACTATTGTGGGTGATGAGATCTCAGCCTTCTAAATATGACTGATTTCACAAATACTTCAGGGAAACCATAAGACAATTCAAAGATTGTGTTAAACATGGGAAAATTCACTTACCCTTTTGCTCAAAGAGGATATATACCCACACACGGCATGAAATGGATGATATATAGCTGGAGGAAAATAAGAATCAGAGGCATGTAGTACAAGCTGGTTTGAGCTGAGCATAATCCACAAAACTTAAGTGTTTGCACCATCTTTTTCTCATGAGAATTTCTCCAAGCAATCATAAAATTCCAAGAGTATCAATTAACTGCAACTCAATCCCAAACTAGAAATTCGGCTGTAGCCTGTATGAAACCTATGTATCCTCCGCTATTCAGCCCTATTCAGAGATTCAGTGAATCAACCTACCGCATCCCTTACCTGGAATTTGACCCCTCTATGCTAGGGAAGCAAACACAGACAGAGCTTTTAATTACTAGAAATGTCTTTAAAAGAAAGAGACCTCTTATAGTAGATGATCTTTCACAAGGGGTGCTTATCAGAACACAGACGCAAACCATGAACAATCCACATCACATACACAAAAAGGATCATTTTTTACAAGGTGGGAATCAAAGCACTTACTAAAAGGTGAAAATTCAGGTAGTAAACTAACTAAACAACTAAAATTTTCGCACGTTGAAGCTTCAGTACAGCCAATGTACTGTTTTGTTGCTAGTACATACAAATTGTTACCTTCTCAAAAAAAAGACTAAAATTTTCCAAAGAAGGGTAACCAACCACGGCAATCATTTCATCCTAAGTTGATTAACAATTGTTGACCTAAAACAAATTTCAAACTAGGTTTAGGAAGCCGGTTATAAAGAAATTAAACAAGTACCAAACAAAGCAATGAAGCAACGGACATTTGCATGGCTTTAATAGCAGTGGGGAAAAAGAAGTACAAAAAATGTTGCAGAATCTCATAGACAAGTGAGACCCCTTGGTCGTTATGTACTTTTGGCTTCCTAAAACAGATGGAAACAGAAAAGAAAAGGGTCTCACATCAAGTTTCTCCAGAAGCTCCTCTTTAGATGATGGGGGCTGCTGAAGCAGCTCATTCCCAGCTTCAAGAAGCCTTTTGTGTTCCTCCTCTTCAGAAACAGAAGCACGAGATGGGGGCTCCCATTTTCTTTTCTCACAGCACAGGCTTCACACAAAGAACAAGAAGAGCACTGCAATTTCGAAACCAGGCTTTAAGTCTCAAAAACCCAAAAGAAATCACCAGAGAGCATAGGGAAAATGGAAGTACAAAAAAACCCAAAAGGTGACACCAGTACTAGTATACAAAGGATAGTAAAGAGAGAGGAAAGGGGTTATGTGAAAAATGGTATGCATGCAGCAGAGGCTGAGCACATCTGTCAATGAGTCTTCCAAAATCTGCCAACTACATTACCACCGTTTCAAAACCAAATTAACTTTTTGTGCTGTTAAGGAAAATTTTAAAAATTTGTGAGTAGGACTGAGGTTATGTAACTTTCATATAGTTCGAGTTTGCCCTCTTAAATTGGGGTTTATGCAATAAATGTTCTGCATAAATTACAGTAATCTGGTGCAGATTCACTTCTTTTGTACTTTTGTGTGCTTCTTCTAGGAATGAATACAGCCAACTTCCAAAATCAAAAAGAAATATAAAGATGACGATAAATAACAATAAGAAGATGCTAGCAACTATATCATCTTTAGGACTTATAATAGAGGAGTAATTCAAAGAACAAAATTAGATTCTGTACTGTAATCTATCACTGGTTATCAGAAATAGAAATACATTTTTAGTGGGTCTTGCAATAGAGTATGCAGTGGAATGCACAGTCAGTCCATGTCATTGGAACTCTTAGGGGTTGTTTGGTTTGGGACTAAGTTATCTAAGAATTATAGTTCTGAGATTAACTTTTTGTTGCTGTTGAACAATTTCAAATGTGAGTGAGTAGGACTGAGGTTGTCTTAACTTTGCGTGAATTGTCAGGTTTGCCCTCTTAGGTGGGTTTCAATTAAAGGAATTTGCTCCCGAATTTATGCTAATAAATGCTCTGCCTTACATTACAGTAATCTGTACAGATTCACTATTTCTCTGCCCTTTTTGTTGTTTAATTTCACCTTTCCTCCCAATTTTCTTGGGCGCTTCTGCTATGAACTAATACAGCCCACACCCATAGTCAAGAAATATAAAGATGATGATAAAAATAAGAAAATATCAGTCTTAAACTTCATTCCTTTTATTTTGAAACTGGGAAGGATAATATGATTATGCTGCCAACTGTTCAACTTTAGGACTTATAGAGGAATAATCAAATAAGAAAATTAGACTCTGTACTATATTTATATCTGGTTATCACAGAAATAAAAAATACATTTGCAGCGGGTCTTGCAATAGATTATGTAGTGGAATGCACTGGAACCATGACATTGGGAATTGTTACATCAAATTGAAATAAAATCCGAGTATGTGTAACAAAGATTTTTTTATAAACAGAATAAGGAAAAACTAGTCAATTTCTGTTTACCGCCTATAGCCTAAGGAGTCCCACGTATTAAAAGGTCTAAAAAGGTTGAAGACAAAGCCTGCGTGTCTGATCGACAAATTTAGTTAGGTGGGTTTAACCAAAACCACAGCATTGAATTTGGAGCATGTATATATTTAAAAAGTTAAGACATGCATATATACACTTACTGATAAGGGTGCAAACACATTACTCACATGCATGTACACATAAGCTGCCTTTCTTGTAAAAGGTGTTTTCACAAACAGGTGGAAAGACAACGTGAGAAGGATCCTAGGACCATTGCAGAATGCAGGCTACTAAAGAAGTCCACCTAATTGTTGTGTGTTAAGAAGGCTCTTCAGCCTGGAAATCCAATCAACTACTCGGCACTCAATTTTGAGCATTAATGTTTCACCTTGTTTTTCAGCGTTCCATCTCTAGCAGCTGCCCATGTGTCGTGTTGTTCTCATCCCATGATTCCTAGATATCTCAAGATTGGCAGCCTCTGCATCCGAGATCTATTCTTCTATTACTTTAAGGCTCAGAGACTTTGGCTTTAAGGTCACACTGTTGTAGTAACTCACCAGTATTACATATGACCTCGAGCTCTCATGGTAGACAGTTGGCTGTAAAATCACTATATTTTACAAACATGGCATCAGACACAGGTGCAGTGCAGGCCTTAATCTTGTAGCTACTGAGAATAGACATAGTGTCCCCAGTATATGGTTCAGAGAGTCCCTGGCATATCATCCATCCTGCAGATCAGCAAATTATTAGAAATGGTGAGTCTAAACATATAAGTCCAATACTGAAATATAAAGTTAACCAAGATAAATAAATAGGTTAGACCCGTAGACAGTGAATATGTTGACAACCACCTCTTTATATCAATCTAGAATATACTTTAATTGTGAAGAAAGGTAGTGACTTTTAATTTTACACCCCTGAGCTATACAAGGTCAATAAGCATTATCTCCACAGATTTGGTCCACAAACTCGCTGAGCCTCCTTAGCGCAGTTCCATTCTAAATAGATAGATGTCATTTCTGTATAGCTTCTTATTCAAAAAAGTAGTAATATTTGTTCTAGACTCTAGTTAGTAATTACTGGCGTAACTAAATCAACTCTTCTGCTAATGTTGATCACAATTCCTATACTTTTCAGCATGATAATAAATCATTTTTCTACAAAGACAATAAAGGAGACCTTAAGATGGAAAAAGCTTTAACCTTCTGTACAAAAGACAAACTTGTATGAATGAGATAAATCAAAAGGGTTGGAGAATCCCAATACAGAAATCGCATAGAGCACCATGCTCTAAATCAGCAAGCTTGGAAGCCCACTGCAGAATATCGCATGAACTCACGAACAGGTGGAAAGACCACTTGACGGCTTGCATTGCCTGTGTTCCATCTTCTTAGTGGCTGCCCATGTAATGATACCATTGCAATCATGCCATGCTTCCTTGATATCTCAGGAATGGCAGACTCTGCCTCTGAGATCGTGTTGTACATTGGCTTTAAGGTCATACTGTTGTGGAAGCTCAACAGTATTGCATATGACAGCAGAAGCAAGGAATTTAGTTCTCGTGGATTTGCACTTGAATAGACGTACAGTTGGCTGTAAAATCACTATACTTTGTAAAGATGGCATCAGACACAGGTGCAGTGCCGGCCTTAATCCTGTAGCTACTGAGTATAGGCATAGCATCTCCGTATCAGTTCAAGGTCCCTAGGCCATATCATCGTCCCTGAAGATCAGCAAATTATTAGAAATGCTTCGTCCATACATATAAGATCCTATACCAAAATATGAAGGCAGCGAGGTAACCAAATAGGTTAGACCCAATATGCGGCAAATTACCAAATCTAGAATATACTGAACTCAGTAATGTTTTTTTAATAGAAAGCTAGAAAACTTTTAATTTTACATCCCTCAGCTATACAAGGTCAATAACATTATCTCCACAGATTTGGTCCAGCATTGCCTCCTTGGAGCAATTCCGTTCTAAATAGGTAGATATCATTTATTTATAGCTTCTCACATATAACACGATAGTAAGATTTTTTTCTAGGTCATTGGTGCCTTAACTAAATCAACTCCTCCGACTATATTAATCACCACTCCTACAGTTTTCAGCATAATAAATCCTTACCTACAAAGACTGTCAAGGAAACCTTTAGCTGAAAAGCTTAAACCTTCTGTACAAAAGACAAACTTTATTTATGGATAAGATCAATCAAAATGCCAGGCCCACTGCAGAAAATCGCATAGAATACCACACTCTAGATCACTTCTTTAAATGCAGCGCGCAGAAAGCATGGATTCCTTTCCTGAACTTGGAGCACTTAGAAAGTCGATTGAAAGCATGAGTAAATCACCTTTACATAAATTATATTAACTCAACATTTGTGTATGGTCATCGTGTATCTTGCAATATAGACACAAAAGTATAGATTAGTTAATCTACAATGTATATATACACAAAAATTATAGATTGGTTAATCTATCATTTCAATTTATACTTAAACCAAGGTCAATTCATCCATCTTCCTGAGCATTCCCTAAGGTTAAATATCCAAGCAGGAGCCATTGGTGGTTAATCTATCATTTCAATTTATACTTAAACCAAGGTCAATTCATCCATCTTCCTGAGCATTCCTAAGGTTAAATATCCAAGCAGGAGCCATTCGCTGACATATCCAATAATGGTAATTTCAGTGGTAAAGCTCTTACTGAACATTGTGATTACAAGCAACAAGGCAGATACTCAAAGCACTCAGACGTTGCACCTTTACTCAAAAGCTTCAAACTTCACTAAAGGGTAAAATGTAAGAGTGCAAAAACCTTGAATGACTTAATGTTCAGATAACAAACATAATCTTAAGAATATATATGCCAGAAGGAGCACTAGGCATTAACATAGAACAAGAACCTGACAGAGAAAATGTTTCCCAACAACATCTTCAATATTAGAGGGGCCACATAGCAGTTTTTGAGATATCTACTGATCAAATCCAAGACAAAGGTTCAGCTATTGAAGGATAGTAGTTAAAGATCACTAAAGCGCATACACAAACCTAAGAGGAAGCTTGGCATTTAACAAATGTGATAATATGGAAGAACCATACTCTAGTCACCACATAATAGCACCCTTGCACCATATGCCCAAAGCACTGGTCCCCTAAAAAAATTTCAGGAGATGTCAATTTTTTTCCTAAAGTAGGATAACTGCATAACATACTTTACCCAAAATGATTCCTCTCCGGCTGAAAGTACTAATAACCTACCTCACATGTCACATATCACATGTCACATGTCACATGTCACAACTTTATTTCGACGATCCACTAATTCTCTTGATCATGGAAAAACAGTTTCAGGCTTCAGAAGAAGCTATTACAAGTTTCCAAAGTCAACTGAACCGAGAGAATTAGAAAGAAGTAAGCATGTTCAACTGAAAGCATTTTTAACCCTACCTCACAAGGCATGTAGACAGCTTTATTTCAACGGTCGACTGACTCTCTTCATCATAAAAAGAACAATTCCAGTCTTTAGAACTACCGTATGCAGATAAGACCATAACCTATTAACGTACAAAGGTTGCATAACAAACTTACTCTGTCCTTGCAGATAATAACTTTGTTACCATGATCTTTGTCCCTGCACAACTTTAGAAACAGTTAATGCGGCTACTAAAAGAAATAATCACATACTACATCTACAGAAGTAACAGAACCAATACCACCCACTAGAAGTTGTATGTATCTGCAATATCAACCGGAAATCCTCAGTTACCTTCCCGTTCTTTAAATTACAAGAAATATGGCAACATGAAATTATTAAAGAATGTGTTATTGATGTGGGAACTTGTTCATAATGATACTTAAAAGATCTTGAAGCGAGTCTGGGTATAGTGGGCGGAACCCTAGCAATGGCGAATGTACATATTCTATCATATTCCAATGATTTGATGAATAGATTGATGAAAACTTTCGGAAGGAGTAGTTTCTTTATATGGAAAACTTTCTGAGTCTCCTCTCACCGTCGGGAGAGGATTGGATGGCGGGAATGCCTGGCTTTAGATCACTCCCCGGATTTTATGCAAATGAATAATGTTTTAAATTTTTTAATTAAATTTTAAAATAAATAATGCTTTACCTAATAG
>JACEIK010006340.1:56036-69233 GCA_018107945.1 Datura stramonium | reverse complement strand
TAAGTGAAATCATATTAAGAGAAGCTTCTAAGGAGGAGTGTGATTTTTCACATACATCAATATGGATCCTTGATGTGTCAAGAATCTGCAACACATCT
Source organism: Datura stramonium (assembly GCA_018107945.1). Lineage (NCBI taxonomy): Eukaryota > Viridiplantae > Streptophyta > Magnoliopsida > Solanales > Solanaceae > Datura > Datura stramonium. The sequence continues at coordinate 69,135 of JACEIK010006340.1, read as the reverse complement.
TTGCTTCATTTCATAGAGTTTTGCATGTCTTTAGGTGCTAATTTAAGTTAAAATATGCTATGTTTCAAGAACCCAAGTGAAATGAAGAAAAGAGGAGTCAAAGCCACAAATCTGCCCAAAAGACAAAGCAGAAGATGGACCCCCTCCCCAAAGGACGGTCCGCATGTCCAAGAGTCCATCAAGTCCGAAATAATCCAGAAACCACTTTCAAGTGGTCAGTAGCTAAAGGAGTGAAGGACGAACCGTCTTTCCAGAAGATGGTCCGTCAACTAAAAGACGACATTTGACAAAAATTTGTCATAGTCAAAGGACGAAGCAAGGGACAGCCGTCTTTCCAGGAGATGGTCCGTCAATCAAGGGACGGACAACACTAGCAGAAGCAGATTTTAATCGACGGAGCAAAGGAAGGTCCGTCCTTAAGGGACAGCGTGTCCCTGCACACCGGGACCCTCTGATTTTAAATGATTTAGGCGTTTTTTAGGCTTATTATAAATAGATTTTTTCTTCCTTTTTTCATACAGAATTTTACATACAGCAATAGACAAAAGTAGATAGAGTAATTCTTAGTTCATAGCATAGAAAGTAGATCTAACTTGTAACTTTGAAGATATCAATTCAAGTTTTCTTCTCCAAATTGCAATTTCATTAGTAAGGATGTTTAATTACTTGTTTTCTTCTCTTCTTCTTGCTATGGGTAACTAAACGTAGATCTAGGGCCGTGAGCCCAATTTGTTGTGAACTCTAATGATCCCAATTGGGTAAAATTGATTGTGGGTTTAAGAACATTTGATTGATCTTTGCTTTGTAATGTATGATTGATGATGAAAGTTATTCAATCCTGCCCAATTACCTTTATGGTGCTTGAAAGAGCTAATTTAGGTTGGGTTAACATCAATCAAGAATAACTCAGGCTCTAACCCTTGTTTAATGGGTTCACCTAGACATATGATGAATTTCAATTGGCAATAAACAATTGGGTAGAAGGGAGTTCTCTTCAATTTGAAAAAACTGAAGTAGATTGACATCATTGGTGCTATTGAAAGATACCCATTAGTTGCCTATGTGATTGCTTGCATGTTCATCTATAGCCCACTCTCAATTTGCCCATATTGGGTGATTTAGGGGGATTGATCCAAAATTGGGGTCACTTCCCTAGTACTTATCATTAATTGATTTCAACGTAAAGCAATTTACATTCCTTAGTTATAGCTATATTTCCTTTAACCCTAATCTAAATAGTCTCTAAACTCTCAAATCTAAGTTGACAAGCGTCAGATAGTTTGGGTCTACCACAAGTCTCATCGGATTCGACCCCGACTTTCAGTTGGGTACTATATTTGCACCGGCCAAAGATTGGAGTGGATTTGAGTGACGGATCAAATATTATGATGTTGTTGTCGGGGACTTCGGCATAGGCTCTATCTAGCACTATCGATTTAGTTTGTTTGATTAGACCTATTCTTTTACTTTTCCTTTGATTTTTGTTGTGTGAAACAGGATCATGGCTCTACCGCCGGGAGAGGCGGAGAATGTGTTAGCGGATGTCAACAATGAGGTTGACTACATAACGCCATTGTTCCACCTAGAGTAAATGCTGCGTCTTTCAAAATAGACGGTATCATATACACAATGCTCAAAGCGGAGGGCCAATTCCACATCCACCAACAATGACGCTCACTAATATTTGAAGAACTTCTTGGAGGTGTGCAACCTCCACAAGCAGAATAATGTATTCGATGATGCCATTTAGCTAAAGGGTATTCAAATACTCATTGGCCTAAAGCTAGAGAGTGGTTGCACAGGTTGCCTCCGAATTCGATCCATACATGACAAGAGCTTGTGAATGTCTTTCTCAAAAAGTGGTTCCCGCCTAGTAAGAAAGCAGAGTAGAAAGATAAGATCTTTTATTTCCGATAGCTCCTCGAGGAATAACTGTTTGAAGCTTGGGAACGTTTCAAGCAGTATGTACTTGGGGCACCCAACCAATCCCTAGGGTACCGATAAAGTTGTGCCTTTTCACATGGCTAGCTATGAGGGGAGTGATCTTGACAGCAGAGAATTTGCGGAAGAAAAAGATTACTTGTGTTGGTTGGTGTTTTGTGTGTAAAGATTCAGGAGAAGATATGAATCACCTTTTTTACATTGTCGAATAGATTTTTGTTTATGGTGGCAAATTTTGAGATGGTTCAAACTTGAGTGGGGGATGCCAGACTTTGTGAAAGAAACAATGTTTAGTTGGGCAACTAAAAGAAGGAAGAGAAGATGCAGGGCATGGGACCTCTAGCATTTATGTGGATCATATGGAGAGAGAGAGGGAAACATGCGAGCTTTTGAGGAAATAGAGAAAGACTTTGTATACTTGAGGAGTAACGCCTGATTTCCCTAATTTCTTTTTAGTGCACCCACAGGATTCTAACATGTATAGATGATGGGTGTTTTCTGTAGAAAACCATGTTATTTTGTAAGGTTTTCTAATTTTTTTTGGTATACTTCTTGTATACGAGCAAACTTTTGCCCTTTCTGAAATTTATTACTTTATAAAAAAACGTGGGACTATAATATAATTGAGCATGAACATGTTTCAAAATGTGACGTACCCATGGAATTCTTTATCTATGTCTAAAAATGCATAAGTATCTAAGAGCTTTTGACTAGCAGCATGCTCTACCCTGACATAAAATTTTTTCTTTCTTTATCTTTAGAGAGCCTCAAAGATTGTTTGTTGAAGTGCTATATTGCTCATAGCAAGATGCGTATGACTACAGTCTTAACTCAAGTTAAAGCCAAAAGATAATCATAACTAGACTCGTTCATTAGATGCTTGAACTGAATAGGAAAGTAAGCTTGTTGACACCTACAAATTGAACTTCCAAAGTTTACTTTTCTTATTTTTATCCTCAGAGAACCTCAAAGACTATTTGCTGAAGCATTAAAGACACGCACAACTAGATTGTCTTAACCCGAGTAGTCTAAATCAAAAGATAAACATAAAAGACCTATTCATTAGATGACTTGGAAATTGAATTGGAAAGTAAGCTTATTTATACTCACAAATTGAACTTCCACAGTTAAATTGTCAATAACAGTGGTCGAAGAAGTTTCCAATTAAAAACAGCTGCTGCATTGCTGATTCTATAATTCTTAAGAATCTCACGACAAGACCGTCTATTGCAACAGTGAGATAACAACAGTATTTTCTGCCTCTCCTCAACATTATATGATAACACATGTTTCTGCCTCTGTCAACTGTATATAAAGACACTTTTTCTGCTTCTCACCCGATATTACATAAATACAACTTTTTTTTAAAATTGGTAACTTTGTATATATATATAAGAAACAGGTCAGTACATTGGTTGTATTGCAACCATATTTACAAAAGTACTTTCAAAACCAATGATCCTATATCTATAATGAATCTAGTACATCAATAATGGAGACAGGATCATTTGTCCATATCGGGACACCCCAAAAACACAGAATCAAGATGCAATTCAACTAGGTCTGCTACATACTATTCTCTATATTTTCAAACCACCTAGAGTTTCTTTCCTTCCACACAGTACACCATATGCTAGCAGGGATAATTCTCCATCTGTTTCTACTCTTGGTCTGGGAACCAGCTTCTTCCCAACTTTGGAGAGCCTATGTAATCTTCTCAGGCATGGACCAAGAGAGCTTTAAGGTTTAAGAATAATTTCCGTAGTTGTCCTGTGACCTCACAATGTAGAAATAGATGATTCACTGTGTCTGCTTTCTCACCACAGAAGAAACATCTTGAGCATAAGGTAATACCTCTGTTCATCAGATTATCCTGTGTAAGCAGTGCCTCCTTGGCCAGTAGTCATACAAAGCATGCCACTTTGTGAGGTATTTCAATTTTCCAAATGTTTTTCCAACGCCAGTTGAAATGTTGTTGATTCAACTGTAAGCTTTGTTAACGTTGAATGTGCCCTTATCACTGTCCTGCCACCATAGCTTATCATCCTCTCCTGTCTTCCACTGAATTGGTCTATTGTACTAAAGAATTCAGCCACTATCTGAATCTCCCAATCATTGACTTGTCTTCTGAAAGTGATGTCCCATCCATCCGGAGTCCATAATTCTGCTAAAGTACTTTGTTGATGTTGCCTTAAGTTGTGAATGTCTGGGAAGAGTGTTTCAAGAATACCTGCCTCATACCAATCATCTTTCCAGAAGCTAATGTTTTCCCCATGTTCACCTTGATATTGATATAGCTCTTAAGTTGATTCCACAAGGCTCTAATGGATCTCCATAGGTTTACTCCATATGGTGTAGTAACTTCTTTGGTCATCAATTTGTCTTCCTCTTCATACTTGGCTTTAATTACCTTCACCACAGAGCTGCTTGTCATTAGCATACTTCCATAACCATTTCATTCTGAGTGCTTGTTGTGGTTTTTAAAATTCTTGATACCCAATTCCCCATATTTCTTATCAACAATCAGGGACTTCCATTTGACCAAGTGATACCCTTTCCTTTCTTTATTCCCTTGCCATAAGAACTTCACCTCCCAAGATTGAATTCAGAGCCTCCATATTTGCAACTTCATTAATTGGATACAAGAAATTTTTTCTCCAGTTAATATGTAACCCAGAATCCCTTCAAAAAGGACCAAAATTACTCTCATGTACTTGAGTTGCTCTTCTTCAGCTTAAAAAAAGATGAGTGTATCATCTGCATACTACATATCTGTTACCTCCAAGCTTTCCCTTCCTTCACTAGCCAGATCAAAACCTTTTAACCACCCGTTTGTATTTGTTGTTGTGACCATATTATTGAGTCCCTCCATTGCTAATAAGAATAGAAAAGGTGATAAGGGATCCCCTTGTCTAAGAACCTTTTGTGCTTTGAAAAAACCTGTTGGTGCACCATTAATTAGTACTAAGAAACTCACCGATGAGATGCAATTCTTTATCCAGTGGATCCATTTCAGACCAAAGCCCATCCTCTCTAATAGTCCCAACAAATAACCCCAATTAACATGATCATATGCTTTCTCTATGTCTAGCTTGCAAAGTATTCTTGATTTTTTTCTGCTTCGATCTAGCACCCACTACTTCATTGGCAACAAAAACAACATTTATGATTTGTCTACCTTTGATAAAAGCCATTTGTTATGAGTCAACCAGCTTTGCCATCACCCCCTTTCAATCTTTATGTTAATACTTTAGAGAAGATTTTGTAGAGCTCCTTATCGAGCTAATTGGCCTAAAATCTCTAGTTCATTAGCTCCTTTCTTCTTTGAAATAAGAGCTAGGAAAGTAGCATTAAACTTCTTTCAAATTTTTCTTGATCATAAATTTTTTGAAAAGCATTCATAATATCCCCCTTCACAACCTCCCAACATTCTATGAAGAAGCCCATGGTAAAGCCATCTGGCCCTGGAGCTTTATCCACTGCCACAACTTTTGGCACCTAAACACTTCCTCTTCCTCAAATCTTCCTTGTAGGCTCTCCTTTTCCTCCACTGATAGTACTACACAGTTTGGAAAAAGGCTGGCAAGTCTCCAGTGCATTGTTTCTATATACAACTTCTAATAGTATTCGACTATCACTTCTTCAATTATAGTTGCATCCTAAGTAATCTCATCCTTGACAGACAACTGATCAATGTTGTTGTCTCTCTTGTGAGCATTTGTTGTTTTGTGAAATTTCTTTTTGTTTCATCTCCCACTTTCGACCACAGTGCCCTTAATAACAGACCTCCCTTTCTTGCTGCCTCCTCTTCTGTTATTATTCTATTTTATTTTTTTTTGAAACTGGTAACTGTGTATATTTCTATTCTGAACAAAACAGTACATGGGTTGTAATGAAACCATATTTATAGAGATATACCCTATAGTCTACTGTCTAGAAGCTATAATGTGTCTAGCACATCAACAATGGAGACAGTGTCATTAGAGTACAACTAGTTACACCGAAAACACAGAGCCAAAATGTGATTCAATTTGACTTGTTGCATACTATTTTCTACAATTTCAAAACATCTAAGATTCATCTCCTTCCATATTCTCCACCAAATGATTGCTGGGATGATTCTCCATCTGCTTCTATCCTTGGCATGCACACCAATTTCCTCCCAACATTGCAGTGCTCCTGTGATTTTTCCAGGCATGGACCGTGAGACATTCTTAAGGGCTAGGATAGTCTCCATAACTGGCAAGTATCCTGCAGTGCAAGAATAAGTGATTGACTGTCTCAGCCTCTTCACCACAAAAGAAACATCTGGGGGATAGTAGTGGCATCCCTCTTCTCATCAAGTTGTCTTGTGTCAACATTGCTTCTCTAGCCAAAATCCATACAAAGCATGCCACTTTTTATGGTGTTTTGCCTTTCCAAATGAGCTTCCTTGGCCAGTATTGTAACTGATGGTTGGGACGATTCAGAAAGCTATAGACTTTGTTCACCTTAAAAGTTCCTTTCTAATCTCCCTACCATCCTAAGGTGTCTTGTCTTGCCTCTAGGCCACAAAACTGCCCAATTGTATTGAAAAATTCTGTCACCCTTTGTATCTCTCAATCATTCAACTGCAACCTGAATGTGAAATTTCAGCCTTGAGGTGTCCATAGTTCTGCTATAGTACTTTATTGTTGGAGGAATAGATTGTGTATATCTTGGAAGAGGTTAGTCATGTTTCTAGCTTAATGACGTTCATCCTTCCAAAAGTCAGTTTTCATACCATTGGTTACCTTGATCTTAGTGTTTGGCTTTAAAACTCCCGGTAGTGCTCTGATGGATCTCCAGAGCCTGACTCCATAAGGAGTGGAAGCATCTTTGGTCATCCATTTATCTGCCTCCTCATACTTGTCTTTGATGACTTTCCCCCAAAGGTATTGATTTGTCATTATCATTATAGTACTTCCACAACCACTTCATTCTAAGTGCCTTGCTTTGTTCTTCAAATTCTTGATCCTCAATCCTCCAAACTCTGATCACATGTCTGCCTTCCACTTGACCAGATGGCAGCCTTCTCTTTTTTTGTTCCCCTGCCACAAAAATTTCTCCTGATGCTATCCAACCTATTGATAATCCCTGTTGGAATAGGAAACAGGGATATCATATATGTTGAAAGTGCATCAATCTGCCTTCCAAAGAGAGGTACTGGGACTTTCATCTTGCTTCACATTTTTCAATTACACTGTTCCATATTGCTTTGGAATTTGATTCGTCTCCCAAAGGCAATCCTAGGTAAATGGCTGGCAGAGTTCCAACTTCACCAACTAAGATTGCTTTTAACCCTTTCGTATTTGACACTTCATTGATGGGGTACAGAAATCTTTTTGTCCAGTTAACATGCAATACAGATAGTCTTTCAAATAAGACCAGAATTACTCTCAGGATCTTCTTTTCTTCCTCTTGAGCACCACAAAAATATTAAAGTATCATCAGCATACTGCAAGTGAATTATCTCCAAACTCTCTCTGCCAGGTCTAGCAACCCCAAAACCTGTATTCCATCCATTCATTTTTGCTGATTTGATCATATTATTGAGTCCCTCCATGGCCAATATGAACAAAAAAGGAAGATAAAGGGTCTCCCTTCCTGAGTCCCCTTTGTGCTTTGAAAAAGCCTGTTGGTGAGCTATTAACTAGCACTGAAACCGTCACAGTTGAGATGCAGTGCTTTATCCACTTGATCCACCTGTACCCAAAACCCATCTTCTTCGATAAACATAGTAGGTAGCCCCAGTTGACATTATCATATGCTTTCTCAATGTCTAATTTGCACAAAACTCCTGGTTTCTTCTGTTTGAGTCTTACTGCCTCCAGTTCTGTCAACTTTTCTAGCAAACTTTTCCACTGTGAGCCTAAGTTCCCTTGTTCACATGTACTCAAATCCTTTAAGCTTGCCTTTAAGAGCTTTCATCTTGCAAGCCAGTATAAAATCAGGTCCCCCAACATAGTTGAAACTGTTCCACCACTCTCTGACTCTATCAATGAATCTCTCAGTGCTTAGCCACCAATTTTCAAATTTGAAATACCTTCTATTTCTGTTGCAGGTCCCTCCTTGAAGAGCAATGGAGATGTGATCTGAAGTTTCTCTTTGTAGTGTGATTAGTTTCAAGTTGTTGAAACTATCATCCCATTCTTTAGATATCAGGATTCTATCAATTCTTAAAGCTACTTCATGATTATCCCCTTTAAACCAAGTGTAAGCTGCATTCTCCATTTGCAGATCAATTAGACTCATGTGTTCAATAAAATCAGAAAATTCCCTCATACCTCTTGTTCTTCTAACACAGTTTCTCATTTCTGAGATGAAGTCCGCACATACAGCTCAAGGGCCTTCCATTAGTCCTCTGACAACACCAACTTCCCCCCATTTACATAAATACAACTTGTCTGCTTCTTTTCCATAAAATTTTCCATAAGAACAATCAACATTATTCAGTAGCAATGTGAACTCTTTCCCTGGTTTACTTAGTCTCGGCACTCTTACTTGAACTCAAAGATTAAAGATAAATCACTTTATTAATCCTGTAGCATGAAGAAAACTACAAAATGGGGGCTAGAAAACTGGAGCAAACCCTAATCGAATAGTGGATTAAAATGCATCCAAATGGAACGAAATGGATAGTGAGGATTCATGTAACCAACTCCAACTAACTTAAATTTGAAGAGTAGCTGTTGTTGTTGTGAAGAAAAGAAGGGAGGCTGAGATGAAGCAGAAACATGCACTTGAAGCAGAACATACTAACGGAGTAACAGAAAGAGATGAGTGTCATTACAATCTTTCCTCCCCCAGATCTAAGCTTTTGATCAATATTGTAATTTTTTTAGTACATAGGACCTTCTTCCATATCTGGTTTTAAGATTTCTATATGTGCACTTCAGAAAGGCTAATTAGCTTTCACCTTTTGATGCAGTAATTTGACTTAACAAGAAGTAATTAACAAATAGAGAGAGAACGAGGATAGCTTCCTTATAAGAGAAATTGACCTATTTACCACCCAAAGCTAAAGAAAACGGGCAGAACCATGAATAACTTTTTCCAAGACCAGGCAGAACCATGAATAACTTTTTCCAAGACCAACTATCACAAAAGAATAAGAACAAGGCCCTTTCAGCTTTTCCCATTTGGAGATTTAAATTGCTATGATCAAATGTAACTCAAGACAGAAGTTATATCAGAAGCCTAGCAAGCCTTTGCTGACCTACAACAATGAAACCAGGAAAACTCTTTACACAAAGAACATTCCACTCCATCAATGACACATCACAAATTCAGTTATGGGATTATACCACGAGAAAGAAACAAAAGGGAACGTCAATGGAATATCATCGAACTTTATCATGTAATTTCCTGAAAGGAAATGTGATAACTTTGCAGTATAAACATAATAGTGTTGCCTGTTTCAATCTAATTCTTTCACGTGATCTTAAAAAGAGATCTGAACAAAGATGTGTAGCTCATAGGCAGAAAAAGCTTCCGCACAAGTACTCTTACCTTCTTCTTTTTCCTTATATGCTGATATGGATCCGTAATGCAATCAAGACACCTGCACATTGGCAAATTATGTAATACTTATCAACCACTAAAATTGTTTCACATAATATTTGAGAAATCAATAGCTTCGAAGTATAACATAAAATTTATAAACTTTAAAATGTGATGTAGCATCTTTATCCAAAAGGTCATAAGAGAACATAGTACTTCTAGTGATTTGTTTTTGCATTACTGCTGATGCATTTAAAAGATTACTGAAATCTGCACCACTGTACAATTAACATGGAATGTAATCAGTAAACATATTTAAAAACCACCAAAATTTCACTGACATTCTTCTCTTACTGGGTTTTATTTCAGAAGTTCATCAATATTTCAAATCGGAAAAGGAAAAAACATCAGTACAAACATAACACTATTTTGTTCATTTATTGTTCACATACATCAGCGCTCGACTCAAGTGTTACCTTCTCAAAAAAAACATCAATGCTTGACTTTTAGTTGTTTTTTCATTTTAGCACTACAAAGATATCTTGTTTACATCCCAAATATACTACAAAGAAATACCCTATCAACAAAAATGCTAGAAAAAAACTGTAAATATATGGAACATGAAGTATAACTTTTCATGCCTGTTGTTTTCTTCAAAAAACAAATGAGGGAGGCTGTTTGCAGTAATTATGTAAACAAATTAAATAAGGCAGGAGATGAAAAGGAAGGTTTTAACTCCCACCTTTGCAAGAAGATTTTATATGATATGGATTCAATACAAGTATCACCTTTCTGATTCATGCATTTAACATATAATATTAAATGTGTATAGCATAAACTTCCAAATATCACGACAAGAGAAGCAAAGCAATGAAATAAGGAATGCAAAAGTATAATGTTTGGACACTTAATCTATCGAGAAGTTTTACCAAAGGTAAAAAAAGGAAGAAAAGAAAAAAAGGGGTGCATTTTCAGTAAGAAACTTGCAGGTTTATGCATGTCTATGTGATAGAACAAGATTAAAATTGGATAGTTGAAATAGATTTGATGCACCGGAAAAAAATATTAAAGGACGCAAAAGAAATATTATACAGGAAAAGCTAAGTGAAGGCGGTTCATCTATAGTATCTATTGCTATCCAGCATGTCACAAGGATCAAAGCTCTAATTCTAATGCTAATATTTCACTCTCAATCAGACATAACTGTGACCAATGAGATGCCAACTGTAAAAGTTGCATCCTCAATTGAAATTTGATACTCACTATCGGAATCTAAAAACAACAGGAAACAGACAACAAAATCGTTCATCATGTCAACTTTACAAGAAGCATTCTAAATCATCAAATGAGTTGCCATCAATGAGAAGTTAGGTGAATGAAGCTTACATGTCAGACAAATCAGTTGGACCAGGAACAATCTCTTGTATCTGAAATAGATCCATCCAATAAGTCATGAAAATAAAGACAAGTACAGAAAAGACGAATAGAGAAGAGAAATGAAGAGAAAAGCCTGGCAGGAACCCACAGGATCTGATGCATTTTCATTATCAATTAGTTCCCAGTGTTCCTTTGAAAGATTTAGCATTTCTTGATCACCATCTTCATAGATCACCTTAGAATATCATGAAAAACATAGATGATAAAACATTACCAAGACTTAGAAAATTGCTTGACAAATTAACTCCGATTTAGATTCCAACAACGTGTGAAACTGTAGACTGACACCAGCCTATTAGCATATGAGGAGCATCAACCAGCAATTAAGGGAGTACGAATGTATGATTACGTAAAGCAGTTGAAGTCAATTAACATACAAGAAAAATAATGTTTATATAGCCATACTAAATCTTTACCACGTGCTTCTTCTCTGAATGGTCAAATAAAGTGATATGTCCTTCATAGAACCTACAGCATGTGAATGATACGTGATATAACATTTGAGCTAAAAAATAAACTTCATTAGAACGAAAAAATAATGTGTCAAAATATTTGAAAAAGGATATAAGCGCTAAATGTTCAAAAGTCTGCCTGTATGGACCTAAGAATTTTTTTTTGAAAAAATAAACAATCAAAAACTTGCCACCAAATCTCTAATATGACTCAATGACTGAACCAAGCACCAACAATATACATCTGCTTAACAATGTCCTTTAACTTGTCCTATTTTACCTTAAGAAAGGCCTCTCTATTGGTTGAACATCACATTTGAAACATATTTTCCCATATTAAAAACTTTTTCTTTTCATTCGGGTTGGGGGTGGGGAAGAAGGGAGAAGAGAAAAGAACCCCCATCTTCTGTTTAAAACATAAATAGTCAGCTGCACCATTATTTTTCTCAAATATAACCTATAATGTTAGGCCCTCAAAATATATGTTTTTGAGAATGTGAGCGTTCAATGAGTGGAATTAAGCATGAAAGTGGAAACCAGAAATCACTACATGCATAGTTCGACTCGCCAGATCTACCGTTTTCAGCTTTTGGTCAAACATTGTTAACATGCAGGTATACCAGCTTCCCCTTCGCTACGACAAGTTGTCAACCCAGAGTTTCATGCCAAGAGTTTAGATGCCCCTGAGTCCTTATTATGGCTGGACTACGACAAGTACTTGTATTTAATTTTTATATCAAGAAACTTTTAAGATTAGCATACTATTCCCTCTTCTTTGCCTGTCCGATTAATTGGAGGTCCAATATAAGCCAGTACCATCTTCACGATTCAAATGGAGCTCAGTATTTCTTTGTACAATATTCTAGTTATCTGGTTCCTACCATTTACGAAATGTTTACCTACTTCAGCAATTGACATCATAACTGAGGCTTATGCATATGCATTATTCATATTCAGAAAATTATGACGAAGCAATTCATTCAGAGTTACTCGGATGAAAATATTTCTAATCACTGATGAGTGAAAGAGCAAGTAAACATTAAAAACTTTTAACAGGAATAGCTGAAGCTTGGCTGCATAATATAACCCCCAATCCACATGGGGTCCCCCACTCATTCTCAAAAAAAATAAAAAAATAAATAAAGAAGAAGAAGAAGAAAGAAAGAAAGAAGAAAGAGTGAAATCACATACACTTGATCAAGTGGCCACCAAACCCTTATTCTGCAGCCAACCAGCTCCTCGCCATGCTTTGTCACAACCTTATCCACAGAATCCTAAGGAAAAGATGATAGAGATGCTCATAAATCCAGAAAGCAAACACTGATACATGCAGAAATGAGGTGCAAGCATCAAAAAGTATGCACATCAGATTCCTTATTGGTCGAAAGTCTTTTCTCTTCAGTTACAACTGGAACTTCAAATAAAATTTCATGACATCAGGACTGTAACACATGTAGAGGACAGTCACGTCGAAGATAGAAAAAAGAAAATATCCTCTTCTCTTAAGCTAAATAGACAAAAGCAAAACTAGACATCAGGGACTGTAGCACATGTAGAGGACAGTCACATTGAAGATAAAAAAGAAACGAAGAAAATGTCCTCTTCTCTTAAGATAAATAGACAAAAGAAAAACTAGTTTCAGCACATAAATAACCTCATTGGAAAATTTTTATGGAACATTCACTTTAGTAATCACTTAATGAAGGTTATCTAATCTCATTAACTGTAAGTTAACTCTAATTAATGAT
>JACEIK010006339.1:68727-84019 GCA_018107945.1 Datura stramonium | reverse complement strand
GCAGGGGGCAATTTCTTCCCTAGCCCAGGCCCATGTTGAGCTTCGGGAGGACTTAGAGCGGGAGAGGAGGAGACGACGCTCTCGGGACAAGTTGATTGTCTAGATGTGGAAGGGGATAAAGAAAATTCTAAAGACCCTAGCCCTAAGAGAAAGGCCTTTGCAGGTTACTCAATAGGATCTCCCCGAGTTCTCCTTCCTTACCGGGTTCGAGGAGGGAGAGGACGAGGATGTACACAGTGGCAGCAATGAGGCCTCCAGCTAGATGGGTCGCATTATCTCCCCCCTATTTTTTGCTTATAACTATTTTTGGGTAGCCCTCATTTGGGGCTTATAAGACAATCCTATTTCCTTTTTCTGTTTCTATTTTTGGATATTGGTACTTGTTCCTTTGAGTGCCCATTTGGAATTTGCTTACATTGGCCGTGTTGGACCCCTTAAATTCTATCACCGTGGTTTTCATTATACTTTCATTGCCTATCCATTTTTTACTAGGTGCTATTTGCTATTTCATGTTCGTAACAGGGGTACTAAAATTCTAAAATCTGTCATTCTGTCTGACCATGTCTGCTACAACGGTTGTCCTTCTACGATAGCGGATTTGTAACAGCGATGCTTCTTCCACTATAGCGAGTCTGCTGTAGTGGAACAACCTTCGTTGCAGTGAAACTCGCTAAGCGGAGCAAATGCATAACAAGGTTTTCTCATCTCCCTGGTCAACTCAAGTCAATCCCACCTATCAGTTTTATCGCTGGTTTTTTATTAATTACACTTAGGCAGATACTAATTAGGCCTGCCGAGATACCAATTGGACTCAACTCAGGTGATCGACTATCACGACCCGAACATGGTCCCGGATCGAGACACGGGAATAGGAGCCCTGAGAGTCTCCAAGTCGACTCATGGAATGAACATACATCTAACTCAATAAATAAAAGCGGAAGATCAACGTAATAAACATAGCAGAAGTCTGAACATAACATGGAATCTCAACATACACACGAGTCTGAAGCTGAATAAAATCTATGTCTGAAAAAGCCTCTACTTCTGATGAGTTGATGGGAAAAGATTCCAACTAACTCTCTAAGTCTGAAATCGATAATACAACTATAACTAATAAACAAGGGTCCTCAGGAGATGAGGACTCACCAACTGAAGCTGGATGCTAACTCCGGAAACTGGCTAATGACGGGCCTGAGTCTGAAGATTGGAGCCTGTATCATGAAATGATACAACATAGAGTATGCGGTCAGCACGTGGAATGTACCGAGTATGCAAGGTAAGTAAAACCGCTAAAGTAAGTAAAATCATTTAACATGCATAATATAAAGCATAATCAAGATAATAATCTGAGAGTAGGGCTTGCATGCTATTTTCTGAAATATGATCTGAACATAACTGAACCGAATGACCCAAAGCCGAAATCTGATAATCATAAGTAAAACTAAACATTGGGTCAAACCTGCTGAAAACATAATATCATGGCTGATGTACATGCATAACTGAAATCATAAGGAACAATGGGAGACTCGTCATATAACGGACATTACCATGATAGAGCTTACATGGTCCCAACTATTACACTCAAGTGGACAGAGCCATCTAAAGCCTTGCCAGGGCTAAAGACACTACCATGATATTGATATCAAGCTGAAGGCCCCTAACATGGGTATTTCGAAATCACACCCATGATATTGATATAAAGCTGAAGACTCTACCCATGATATCAACATAACATGGGTATTTTGAAATTATACTTTCTTCATAAACATCGCATCATACTTGAATATATATCTCATAGATCTCGACTTTCATGAACATTCATGGATGGGCAGCATAATTTATAAAACTTGAATACATAATTTATAATTTAAAACATTGTAAAATCAGCCTATCAATCACAATTCATCAATTAAAACATACTTAGATAATTTCCATGATAGGAACTTAGGAATTCATTCATTGGGTTAAAATCCCAGAGAATCAACATGTAGATTTTTATGAATTAGAGAGAGATTGGGCATGGGTGTGGGCAATTGCACCCATTCATAGCCTTACATACCTGAGAGAATCTGATTCTACAACTTTTCTGATTGCCCAAGGAATAATTGAGGAAGAACCTTGAGAGATTGAGCTTGATCACCCCTCTAGACTTTTAAACTTGCATGCATGATTAGGCTAGGCTTATAATGACTTAACTCTTCTTAAAACTCACTATTCTGAGCTTAAAACGACGTAGTTTAGGACTTAGGATCATAGGAATTATGGAAAACCCCTTAATAAACTCGTAGGGAAAAATAGACTTCCAGTCCCAACGAGGGACTAGATGAGTCATCATCCATGTCCACGACTCTTCGCCACAAGTCGTCAAGTACACTGCCAAAACTTCACCCGGGGCTCACCACGGGGAACATAGTGGGTCGTTACTGGTGACCACGACTCGTGGTCATCTTTCGTTGCCTTTACTGCCCAAAATTCTCCTTTCTTCAACCAACCTTGACCCCGACTGACCTAACGAGTCATGGGGCTGACCACAACTCCTGGTCATGCCCGTTTCCAAATAAGTCAAACTCCTCACCACGAGTCACTTAACGACTCGTGGTCATCCTAACGGGTCACAGGACGATCATTTTGTGACCTGGTGCAGAAAATTCTGTTTTTTCCACTTCAGCTCCCGGGTCTGATTTTAGGGTTTTCGGGGCATTACAATATCTCCCTTTTGGGAACATTCATCCTCGAATGTTGGAAAACTAATAGAAAAGTAGAGAAATGCAATCATCATATTCAAATACTGATCATATAAGCTAAAAACTGATGGAACGACTACCTCCGAACTGAATTCATGAATCATACCTACATACTTTGATATGAGAGAAACTGGGACACATGAACTGAACATGAAACTGAATAGAGTTTTAGGGGAAAAAGTGATACCTTTAGATGAAACTGAACCGGAAGGGAATAGATGTGGGTATCTAGCCATCATATCTGCTTCGACTTCCCACATAGCTCCCTCAACATGCTGATTCTTCCATAAAACCTTAACTGAGGATACTTTCTTGTTTCTTAGCTTTCAAACCTGATGATTCAATATTTCCACCGGAACCTCTTCATAACCAAGGCTGTCCCTCACACCGACATTGTCCACTGGTACAACTAGAGCTGGATCACCCAAACACTTCTTTAACAGTGATACATGGAAAACTAGATGAACTGAAGCAAATTCTGAGGGCAATTCCAATTCATATGCTACCTTGCCAACCCGTTTCACAATCCAGTACGGGCCAACATAATGGGGACTGACTTTTTCTTTCTTTCCAAACCTCATCACTCTCTTCATGGGAGACACCTTCAGAAACACCCAATCATCAACTTCAAACTCAAGTTCTCTTCTCCTCACATCCGCATAGGACTTTTGGTGGCTTTGAGCTATTTCAACCTGTCCTGTATGATCTGAACTTTCTCTATAGCCTCATGGACTGACTCTGGTCCTATAAATGTAGCCTCACCAACCTCAAAACAACCAATAGGTGATCTACACCTCTGCCCATAAAGAGATTCAAACGGAGCCATCTGAATGCTGGAGTGGTAGTTGTTGTTATACGCAAATTCAATGAGAGGTAAATCATCATCCCAATTACCCTTGAAGTCAATCACACACGCTCTTAACATGTCTTCGAGAGTCTGAATAGTCCACTCCACCTGATCGTCTATTTGCGGGTGAAACACTGTGTTAAGCTTGACCTGACTACCAAGTCCCTTTTAAAATGATCTCCAAAACTGAGAGGTAAACGAGTATCTCTATCTGGTAAGACGGACAAGGGCACTCCATGCAATCTAACTAACTCTCGAATGTATAGTTTAGCATAATCCTCCACAGAATTGGTGGTTTTGACCGGTATAAAATGAGCTGCTTTGGTCAATCTGTCCGCAACCACCCAAATAGAGTCATACTGTCGACGAGTGCGAGGCAAACCTGTAATGAAGTCCATATTGATCTCTTGCCACTTCTAAGTAGGAATGCCAATATCTTGAAGCACACCTCCATGTCTTTGATGCTCAACCTTCACCTGTACAATTGGGACACTTAGCCACAAATTCTGCTATGTCCTTCTTCATGCCATTCCACCAATAGACTTCCCATAGGTCACGGTACATCTTGGTGGCACCTGGATGTATGGAATATATGGAACCATAAGCCTCTTGCAACATTCGATTTCTTAAAACATCAATATACGGAACACATAAATGACCTTGGTATCGAAGCACCCCATCTCCCCCTTTGGAGAAGACCTCTACCTTCTGATTCTAAGCGGCTTCCTTCAGTTTTACCAAAATAGGATCCTCGTCTTGTCTAGCTTTCACATCAGTCACCAAGGATGATTCTGATCCATTCTGAACAATAACTCCACCATTGGTCGAGTCAACCAAACGAACTCCCAACTGTGTAAGCCGATGCACATCCTTTACCAACTCCTTTCTCCCCTCATCTACACGGGACACACTCTCCATAGAAAGCCTACTTAGAGCGTCTGCTACCACGTTAGCCTTGCTCGGGTGGTACAGGACACTCATATCATAATCCTTGAGTAACTCCAACCACCTTATTTGACGAATATTTAGATCCTTCCGAGTAAACACATATTATAGGCTCATGTGGTCCGTAAACACATCCACATGGACCGCCGCCGATTTGATATCATGAGTCGGGTAATTTTTTTTGTGGATCTTTAGCTTCCTGGAAGCATATTGTATAACCTTACCATGATGCATCAATACACACCCAAGGCTGATCCTCGAAGCATCACAATATACCACAAACCCATCGGTACCCTTAGGTAGGGTTAACACCGGTGCTGAGGTGAGTCGAGTCTTCAACTCCTGAAAGCTTCTCTCACAAGCCTCCAATCATTGGAACTTCACCTTCTTCTGGGTCAATCTAGTCAATGGGGCTGCAATGGATGAAAATCCCTCAACAAATCTCCGATAATAACCAGCTAAACCCAAGAAACTCCTAATATCTGAAGGATTCACCGGTCTAGGCCAATTCTTCACCGTTTGTATCTTTTGAGAGTCTACCTGAACACCCTCACTTGACACCACATGACCCAAAAATGCCACTGAGTTTAACCAAAACTCGCATTTGCTGAATTTAACATGAAACTTGTGATCCTTAAGAGTCCGAAGCACCACCCTCCTCCTCACTCTGAGAGTATATCAGGATGTCATCTATGAATATAATCACGAACATATCCAAGTATGTCTTGAACACCCTATTCATCAAATCCATAAAAGCTGCAAGAGCATTCGTTAGTCCAAAAAACATAACTACAAATTCATAGTGACCATACCAAGTTCTGAAGGCTATCTTCAAAATGTCACTCTCTCGAACCCTTAGTTGGTGGTATCCGGATCTGAGATCTATCTTTGAAAAGCATTTAACACCCTAAAGCTGGTCAAACATATCATCAATCCTGGGGAGTGGATACCTATTCTTGATGGTGACTTTGTTCAATTACCGATAATCAATACACATACGAAGAGAACCATCTTTCTTTCGGACAAAAAGAACTAGTGCAACCCACGGGGATTTGCTCGTTCTAGTGAAACCCTTGTCTAAAAGGTTTTTCAACTGCTCCTTCAACTCTTTTAACTCGGTTAGGGCCATTCTGCAAGAAAAATAGATATGGGTTGCGTATTGCAAAAAAGGTCAATACCAAAATTGATTTTTCTCTCGAGAGGGATTCCCGGTAGATCATCCGAGAAAACTTATGGATACTCACATACTACTGGAACTGACTGGATAGTCGGGGTCTCAGATGTAGCATCCTGAATCCTAACTAGATGGTACATGCAAACCTTAGAAATCATCTTTCTAGCCTTAAGGTAGGAAATAAAATGACCTACAAGCACAACTGAACTACCCTTCCACTCTAGGATTGGCTCACCCCAAAATCGAAACTCTACTGCATGGGTTCTACAATTAACTAAGGCATAACATGAAAATAGCCAATCCATGTTGAGGATAACATCAAAATCGGTCATGGCTAACTCTACTAGATCTGCTGAGGTGATTTTCTGAAGAACTGTGACAAGGCATATACATCAAGATGGAATACTCATAACATACCAATTACTACATCTGGGGAGACCTCCTGCTCCTGGCGGGATGCTAGGGCATAGAATCTATTTTAGCGCTGTTCGCCACCTGTACTAGTAGATGACCCCTGCTAAGCTGGGTGTACTGGTGGAGCTGCTGAATTGGAAGCTGGCCCTCGTCCCCTATCATGGACCTATTAGTTGCTGGGCAATCTCTGAGCATATGTACGGGCTTCCCACACCTGAAGCAAGCACCTGTAACTACTAAAAACTGACCCTTGTGTCTCCGGCCATACTTGTCGCAAATTGGGATACTGGAATCTGTGGGCCTACTCCTCTGGCCCCTAGGGCCTGATGCTTGTCCTCTTTGGCCGTGCCTAGATCTAGATGGCACACTCATGGTTGATGATATCAGGGCTGACGATCTCTGGTGGGACTACTTATGGTGTCCACCACCGGGTCTCTACTGAGAGAACCCAGAATTGTCTGTCCTTGCCCTCTTGTCCTCTCTCTCATACACATGCACCACCTCCATTTGCTAGGCATACAAGACTATCCAAGGAAAATCCATATCCTGATGAAGTATGGCGGTCCTGCAATCCTTATCCATGTAGTCTGTCGCTCCATGCACGAACCTGCTCACTCGAGCTCTCTAATCAACCACTAACTCTGGTGTTTACTTGGACAAACGAGTGAACTCTAAGGCATACTCCTGCGCTGTCATCTTCCCTTGTCTCAGATTCACAAATTCAGCTACCTTAATCTCCCTCATCTCACGAGGGAAGAACCACTCCAGAAATGCGGCATGAAACTCATCCCAACTGATAGGTCCTGCTCCGACTGCCCTACTATCCTTCCATTGTTTAAACAAGATCTGAGCAACCCCCTTCAACTGATATGAGGCTAAATCGGCACACTCTTCTCTAGTCACCCCCATGACCTAGGTGATCTTTAGAATCTTATCGATGATTCATGTGGATCCTCATCCACCTTTGACCCAAGAAATTCTGGAGGGTTCATCCTTAGAAAATCTCTGACTCGTGCTGCCGCTGCATTCCCATTCTGATGGATATGCGCTACCGCCTGCTAATTGTCCTATACGGTCAAGGCCTGTGCTAGGATCTGAATGGCTGCCCTGAAATCCGCGTGGGCAACCGACTCCGGTGCATGGTCCTCATGGGATGGTGGGGCCTGTTGATGCCCGTCTCCATTTCCATCCTCGTGGCCATTTTTGTTTCCATTTCTCCTTCCGTTAACTCTACAGGGAGGCATGATTCTGCAAACACGTATAACACGAGTTAGAAGGATAGAGAGACATTTCATCGCATGACTTAGATCATGAAAGAAGGGAACATTTCCTAAATGTCTCGTAGCCTCTTCGTCATAAGTGTGACGCGCTTCACACCCATGAAAAAGACTCCTCTTAACATGACTTTTAGACACCCTAGGACACTTCAAAACCTAATGCTCTGATACCAATTTTTTCATGACCTGAACATGGGCCCGGATTGAGACACGGGACAAGGAGCCAAGGAGCCCCGAGAGACTCCAAGTCGACCCATGGCATGAACATACATCTAACTCAATCAATAGAATCAGAAGATCAACATAATAAACATAGCAATAGTCTGAACATAACATGAAATCTGAACATACAACACGAGTCTAAAGCTGAATACAATCTATGTCTGAAAAAACCTCTACTTTTGATGAGTTGATGGGACAAGACCCCAACTAACTCTCTAAGTCTGAAACCGATAATACAAAGATAACTGATAAACAAGGGTCCTTGGAAGATGAGGACTCACCAACTGAAGATGGATGCTAACTCTGAAAACTGGCTAATGATGGTGTTGAGTCTGAAGATACGAGCTTGTATCATGAACTGATACTGTATAGAGTATGCGGTCAGTACATGGAATGTACCGAGTATGCAAGGTAAGTAAGATCGCTAAAATAAGTAAAATCATTTAACATGCATAAGATAGAGCATAATCAAGATAATAATATGAGAGTAGGGTTTGCATGCTATTTTCTGAAATCATGATCTGAATATAACTGAACATCATAACTGAATCGAATAACCCAAAATTGAAATATGATAATCATAACTAAAACTAAATATTGGGTCAAACCTGTTGAAAACATAATATCATGGATGATGTACATGCATAACTGAAATCATGAAGAATAATGAAGGCTCGTCATATAACTGACATTATCACGATAGAGCTTACGTGGTCCCGACTATTATATTCAAGTGGGCAAAGCCGTCTAAAGCCTTGTCAGGGCTAAAGATGCTACCATGATATCGATATCAAGCTGAAGGCCCTTTGGGGTTGGGGAAAGCTCAAAAAAGAGGTCCCAAATAATCTGATCATACCTACATTGCGCATAGTTCTAAGGGATAGGATTGACTTATCCTTAGCCTACTCGGTGCTAGACACTATTCCCAAAAACATGCATATGCTCTCCATCATTTTTCAACGAAGCTGACCATCATCTAGTGAAAAAGATGAATAATAACATACATGCATAATCTGAAATCATAACATGAGGAGCCTTGGCTCAAACCATACAACAAACTGAAAAATAATGGAAGTCTTGACTCCAAAACCATGTCGATTCATGAAATCATATACTTAATCATATGGGCTTGTCCAATACTTTAACATGCTTGAAATCAATTTGATTCACTTTGAAAACATGAACATAAAATGGGTATTTTGAAATCATACTTTCTTCATAAACATCGCATTATACTTTGAACGTATATCTCGACTTTCATGAACATTCATGGATGGGCATCATAATTTATAAAACTTGAAAACATAATTTATAATTTAAAACATTGTAAAATCAGCCCATCAATCATAATTCATCAATTAAAACATGCCTAGATCATACCCATGATAGGAACTTAGGAATTCATGCATTGGGTTACAACCCCATAGAATGAACATGTAGATTTTCATGAATTCGAGAGTGATTAGACATGGGTGTGGACAATTGCACCCGTTCATAGCCTTACATACCTGAGAGAATCTGATTCTACAACTTTTCTGATTGCCCAAGGAATAACTGAGGAAGAACCTTGAGAGATCGAGCTTGATCACCCCTCTAGACTTCTAAACTTGCATGCATGAATTAGGCTGGGCTTAGAATGACTTAACCCTTCTTAAAACTCATTATTTAGAGCTTAATAAACTCAGAATTATGGAAAAACCCTTAATAAACTCGCAGGGAAAAATAGATTGCCAGTCCCAATGAGGGACTGGACGAGTCGTCGTCCATGGACACGACTCATGGCCACAAGTCTTCAAGTACACTGCCAAAACTTCACCTGGGGCTCACCATGGGGACCATAACGGGTTGTTACTGGTGACCACGACTCGTGGTCAACTCTCGTTGCCCTTACTGCCCAAAATCTCCTTTTTTCAACCAACCTTGACCACGACTGGCCTAACGAGTCGTGGACTGACCACGACTCGTGGTCATGCCCGTGATCACTCAAAACTTAAGATTTCCATCTAAGTAAAACTCCTCACCATGAGTCACTTAACGACTCATGGTCATCCTGACGGGTCACAGGATGACTCATTCTGTGACCTAGTGTAGAAAATCCTATTTTCTCCATTTCAACTACCGGGTCTGATCTTAGGATTTTCGGGGCATTACATCGACACAACCGGATGGAATGATGCGAAAGAAATAAGTGGGACTTCCTAAATTCCTTATAGCTTTACGAAGATTAGATGTGGATTCCTATGCACCAATCCGCAGGAGTCTACTCTACATTGCTCTTGTACATGTAGACCGGTAACCTAGACGCTCTGGTACCAATTTGTCACAGCCCAAATGGGCAGGCCGTGCGGGCACCTACATTGACTTTACTCAATTGGAGAACCTTCACAAGTCTATTTATATACAAGATTTTGGTCTCAAAAATTTCTGTACTTCCCATCAACTGATAAAAATTACAATTTACAAATAACATTACAAATTTCCCAAATATGACTTACACAATCTAGTCTAGATAGGTACAAGAGCTCTACTTGAAATACTTGACTAAAAAAAATGACCTAGCTTCGTCTGAAAAGAAGAATGCTGAAGTTGGTGCTGGGTACTCCACTCCAATCAAGAAACTCCAACCTGCCACAACCTACAACAAAAAGGTGTAGCAAGGTAGTATTAGTACACCACATGTACTGGTAGGTATCATCAGCCGACTAGGGTTATTTAACATAACAATATAATAATCAATAAACAATCAATGTCATTACATGTAATGATTATCTTAGTCCCTAACACCATACTAGGTATAACTACTACTTTCACGTTCTTAAAATCTCATCAAAGTTTACATCATGCTTTTACGAACCTATTCATTATCAAAGTCCTCTAATTTGTTTCCCTTCTCTACTGTTGTAGTGAATATTCAAATCTCCATAGCGGTTCCGCTACTACGGCTATATTCCCACTTCAGTTATAGACCCTATAGTCAGTACCTGAATTCCCCTGATCTGATTCTATTTATTCTTCCTACAAAACTCCATAGCACCACTATCTCTCTGACCATTTCACTAGAATTAACCAAGTCTGTTTCTATAATTTATAAACCTATTTAGTTATCTATAGGATTTTTAGACTCTCCTTGATGAAGTACATCAATTAGTAAGTCTACTTGTTATCTCACGGTACTGCACTATTCTTTTATTCAAACCCATCATGCTATCATCCATTGCTCACAAAATAATGTAAACAATGCATTCAAAAAGCAATTACGGATTAACTAACTCAAGTACATACAAAAGACATCAAAATAATATGAGGGAGTCCATTTCCTCAACCGTAAAGTACATGCACATACCTGGATTCACACCACGAAAATGTCATAGGATATCATACTTGAACCGTGTGACATATACAACATACCACACTTGTTTCTCATCTCAAACCCGATTCATGTCGGTATACTCTGTATCACACTTGTATACCTACTACTTTTCTGTATTTGTAGCCACATGTATATCAAACCATACCTGCATAATCTATGTCTTACAATCATATTATCGGTGATATGCCAGGCACACGCCTCCGTCATATCACTGTACACACGTGCCAGAGGGTCTTATGCTTGCCCTTCCAATCATGACCTATAGGGGACTCTAGAAATCCATGTACTGTACACCCAACCGTATGAACCATTCATCATACCTGTCTATGTACTCACTCGTACACTTAGCCCCATGGTCCTTTAGCCATACCTGTTTGTGTACTCACTCATATCGCTCGTCTGGATGCTCACCTCGGGCATGAGCCACTCGTGTATCTAATCCTTATTCGGAATCTGATTGTAGTAACCTGTTCATCGGAGGTCCTTACCTTTGGCC
The DNA here is from genome assembly GCA_018107945.1 of Datura stramonium. NCBI lineage: Eukaryota > Viridiplantae > Streptophyta > Magnoliopsida > Solanales > Solanaceae > Datura > Datura stramonium. The sequence goes on along the minus strand of JACEIK010006339.1, from coordinate 72,530 downwards.
ATAGGCCTCTCATTTACCATTATATCGATAACTTTCTTTTCATATTATCCATCATATCAGTCACACATTCATTTGTTTCTAATTTTCCCCTCAATCTCGGGACGCTTAATGTAACACAACACGTAACAAATCCTCACACGACAAGAACTACACATTCACCGCAACAAGTACAATCACATGTATTTAAATCAACCTCGTATCCGAAAAATAGTAATAACAGTTAATTTAGCACATTATAAGACTTTCGACTTGGCCTGCTCATTGGTTTGGGCTCAGCTGCAGCGGCATCACTGCCATTACAACGGTCTCGCTGCAACAGTATATTACCTGCTGTAGCGGTACTGCTGGCAGCACTGTGACCAGTCTTTATTCCAGTTTCTCCCATGTTTTCATTTCTTTATACCTACCATGATGAAACAATGACATAACAAGCTTACATCAACAATTAACTTACTACAGTGTCACCATTGATGCGGACAACAATCATCAATTTAGGAAATACAATACCAACCACAACACATTCAAGTCATTATGTAAGGGATTACTATCCTACGTCAGTCGCTTCATCTCATGATCAAATATAGTTATAACTTATTAATCAATCCATTAATCGCATCTCCTACACAGAGTCTACATGATTTACCCGTCCAAGATTTTGATTCCAAAGAAAGAAGTCCATATTTATACCCGAGAATATTCTATCAACGACACCGGAAAGTTAATCTCCTCCACAATATTTGACTCCACGCATATTCTATAACATGAACCCGTTTATTGGTTGAAATATCTCCCCTCGAGTTTTTTCTCATTATGAGCTTTCGTCATCCCTCTTCTAATATGCTTGTTCTCAAATTTTTACTAATTCTGGCTCAAAAAATACTCGGGCTCAATTGTCCATTTTAGGATAGACTAACCCAATTGTCCATTTTTAGGGTGGACTAACCTAATGGTCCTATTTTAGGGCGGACTAGCCCAATTGTCCAATTGTAGGGTGGACGAACCCAATAGTACTGGAATAATAGTAGCAAAATAGTAACTTGAAAGTAGAATGATATGAACCTGATTGAACAATATTTTAGTAAAATAAATACGGGCTTGATTGAATAATAGCATGATAATGGCATAATAACACGATAGAAGCTTGACGGTAGCATAATGCGGCCCTAATCGAATAACATAATAGTAGCAAGATAATGGCATAATAACACGATAACATCTTGATGGTAGCATAATACAGGCCTGATCGAATAACATAATAGTAACAAGATAGTGGCATAATAACAAAATAGCATCTTGATGGTAGCATAATATGGGCCTAATCAAATAATATAATAGCAGTAAGATAGTGGCATAATAACACGATAGCAGCTTGATGGTAGCATAATACAGACCTGATCAAATAATATAATAACAACAAGATAGTGGCATAATAATAACGTGGTAATAATAGCTCAATTCTGGGTGCATAGTAATAGCTAGAATTTGGAGGCATAATAATATAGCCTGAATATCATAATAATAGCTTGATGACAGTGACTTGATATGGTGATATAATAACTTAAATCTTGAGGCATAACAGTAGTGAAATACGTATCTCTTGGAATTGTGCTTGTTACTCCTACACTCAAAGAAAGATTGTAAGGTTTTTTAAAAGATAAGGTTAAAACGTACCTTTTCTCCTTGTCATTGTTTCGATCTCTATGGACTTTACAATTCACCTTGGTGAAAATTTTGAGGAATCCTCAAAAATTTCTGCCTCAGTTTAAAACGCAAAAATACTTCGCAAATCTCCTTGTTGCATGCTTGTGGAATTTTTAAGGTTTCCTTAAGAATTCTACCCCAGTATGACTTTTGTGTTCCCGCTTTACTTGAAGAAGATTATTAGTTCAAGAGGAAACAATTTCTTGTAATTAAACATCAAGATCAATTTTGAATCCACATTTGTTGTTTAAGGGTGGAATCAAACTGTCATGGATTTCACATTTGGATGTGAGCAAGATATTTGATTTGGCTTTGGAGAAAAAGAAACTTTTATTTGATTGAGACCGAACCCAATAGTGGGTTACCTACGTATCCATAAGAAAATCAGGTCAAACATAGTTCATGAGTACAAAGAAATAAATAAATATGGAAAAGCTATAGAGCGGGGGAGTGGAGCATGGAGGCACTTTACTTATAACAATCTCATCTTTGTCAGTTCCTTTTACACATTCTTGTCAAATGTCTTGGTACTATCTTTGTTGGATCACCTTGGACGATGATCTCTCCAGGAGTGATGTAGACGTGGTCCATTAGTCCTTGATGCATAATTATCTTTCTCTTCTCAATCAAATCTTGAATCTTGTACCTTAGTGCTGCATATTCTTTAGTATCATGTCCTTGAATATTTGAATGGTATGCGCATCTCTTGGATGAATTAAAACTTGGGGAAGGATATTTGGGAAACCATCCTCCCTTTGGTTTCAAAACTCCTTGGCCCCTCAACCTTTTAAATATGCTCGTCGAAGGTTAAGTTAAAGGAGTAAATGTGCGAGACTTCACTTTTTTTAATTGACCAAAATTGGATTGTACCAAATGATCCTGGAAGTAAGAATCAGGTGGTATCTGAGAAACTTGGTGTTGAGAACTCGGCACATTGCAAGAGTAAAAAATGGTGTGTACTTGTTGAATATCTTGATGGTATTGTGGCGGAGATATAGTGTTTGAGATACCCTCTCCCCTTTTCTTCGAACGACTTTCTGGTGCTTGAGAACTTGTTTGCGTTGTGGCTATAACGAAAATTCTCCCTATCCGAATGCCATATTCCAATTCTTTCCCAATCCGAATCAGACTTGCAAAGCTATGAATAACTGTGAAATACAAGTATTTATGGTATATACCGTCTAGTGACTTGATGAAAAATTGGACTAATTCCTCTTCAAATAGTGAATGACGTATCTTAGAAGCTTCCCTCCGCCATCGTATCACATATTCCTCAAAAGACTCGTGAGTCATTTTCCTTACTTCGATCAAGTCTAGAAATGTAGGATCAACTTGGTGTTAAACTTGTACTGCTCTACAAAATCTTGAGCCATATCTTCCCATGTATGCCATTTGTTGAAGTTATGTTGACATAGCAAGGGAATGCCATTCCAGATAGACTCTGCATAAATAATCTCATTAAAAGAGCTTCATCGTGTCCAATTCTGACTAATCTGCTGCAATAGTCCTTTAGATACTCGATTGGGTCTCCATGCCCATTGAAGATGTTGAATTTTTGGATCTTGTATCTTGGCGGCAGGTTAACACTTGGATGTAGACATAACTTTTTATACCTTAGATCTAGAATATTTTTGGAGCTTAATTTCTTATCCACAATCTTCTCCAAATCATTGAGCTCTTTATGTAGTGCCATGAGCTTGGTCTGCTCGTCTCCAGATGTTATCATGTCTTGCAAAATATCAAGATAAGTTGTGTTGAAAGAATATGTTGAGGGAGTGTATGAGAGAGGGTCAGACGAAGAGGTACAGTTTGTGTTGGGGAAGGACCAAAGCTTGTGTTAAGAAGAGGAGTAGAATTGTTCGCGATGTTGGATATTTTGTCAAACTACAGATTCTCAACTGAATTGATGTTCAAATTGTCATGCCCTGCCTTGGGGGGGTATGACTGGCACCTGGTGCCCTATTAGGACCTGAACTGCTAGACTACTGAGCCTAAGCACATCTGGTGCTTGGCTGGGCTCTAACTCAGATTCATGGAATCAACGGGCTATATAACGGCTGTAAATACAGCCTCCAACAGACTGGGCCTATAGCCTTCTCCAG
>JACEIK010006339.1:43719-59664 GCA_018107945.1 Datura stramonium | reverse complement strand
ATGCTGAGGCTAAAACGAACATGTAGAGAAATTAATTATCGATACAAGTGGTTAATCTTTCCTCCGGTTGCTAGTCGGAACTTATGCCTATGGATTAAAATTATCGTATTTAACCCAACTTAAGAATCATGAACCTTTCACCTACATTTCTGTGATAAGAAGCAATTCATGTTCTAGCCATAAAAAACCAATTCCGTGATTGACTAATACGACTTTCAGGTATATTTCTATCCTGAAGGTAAATCAATTCTCAATTTTTCCAAACTAAGAAAAGATCATATCATATTAATTCACAACTTTTCAATTTCGTGCTCTCTCGAGTGAAACCGGACTTTTTAGATATACATTAACATTGGCCAAACATTAATGCAGTAAGAACAAGAATTAATAGAACAACCATGGAAGAAACGATGAAAAACCAAATGATCAACAATCACATTTCAATACAAGTATTTAACCTCAGCAAGAAGTGAAGTAGCCACTCATTTGTGGATTAAACATCATCAAATGAGTGTAAATCATACAAAAAATTGAAAGAAAGGAGAAAGAGATGAGAAAAACCCTAGATTTTCGTCCCTCAACTGCTTGTAACCCGTTCTTGCTCCACCAAGTAGAATAATTAAAATGAACTAAGTGTACTATTTATGCGAGGTGGAATTTTTCTGGAATAACAAGCAATATGTCACGGAGTGCATCGCGGACATTACCTCGCGTGACCGCGAGCATAAGCCTTGGAAGCTCACTGGAATTTGGTCGTCCAGGTATTTAATCCCAACGTGGCATGACATGCAACGCGGAGCTCGACCAACGTGACCGTGCGACGCGCACCTTCAACGGAATTTCAAGTTCAGTGAGTGGAGTCCAACGTGCCACGCAGGCAGCGGACCTTCTCTGGAATTGTTTCCAATTTAATCCTCCCGGACAAGAATGCCTCTGCGATGGTAGCGTTACACGGCGGTTCCATCACGGAGCTCATTTCTCATTGCTTTCCTTGGCCATTTCCTTGCTTGCTTCCGAGTCCATTTGATTCCTCGACATGCATCTTAGCTTCATAAATTATATTTTTTATTTTTTTTATTTTTTTTAGTTTTTTTATTTTTTAAGTTAATTTTATAAAATTCAAATTTAATGTACAAACATTGTTAGATAAACAAGACGAAATGACGCATTTGAGTATCACTTGGGCATATAAATATGCCCAAGATCACTTACCCACACTTAAAATCTTGTTCGTCCTCGAACAATAATCTTACACCTCATGCAATTGACACCCAATCATGGCTACTTTGGCTCGACAATCCGAATGCGGTTATACCGATTATTTAACATAGCAAATCATCAAGAAAACATGCATAGTATCATCCATACAATGACATCCAACACATCAAGACCTCCTAGACTCACGAATCGACTCTCGATATCGGCAAACTCATGCAAATTAGATGATCAAGATATCCGACCCGAAATTCAATCTCTTGTCAAGCATGTGCCCCTCACAACACAGAAGAGAATTTCCCCTTTTCAATCACATGAACTCTAAACATTACATGCGGGGGCATATAAACACGATTTCACTCTCTCTCCCAAAAGAATTCACATGCATCGTGTCTTGAACCATAGGCTTGCCTCTAGTTTATTACTCCACTAATATAAGGGCTAGCGTGATGTAAGATCACGTAGGACTGGAATGGGTTGTAATATAAGCTACAGAACTAATACTGGGCTAACCAACAATGGCAACTAGCATCCTTAAGAGATTTTCACTACATCCCATCACGTTAAGGCCTTTGTTTCTTCCTTCATCCTCCCATTCTTGAAGTCTTTCTTTATTTTTGTCCCCACTTCTTTCAGCACACCAGACTTAACAACAAAGATTAGTTATACATCTTTATTTTCTTTAAATCGGGAAGTGCACCTTTGATCTTTTCCTTACTTTCATCACTTTGCTTTTTCTTTTCTTCTCACAATACTACAATCGCGACCTTTGTGGGAAAATTATTTTTCTTGAGCGCTTAAGAGCTTTGGATCAGATTTACGGATAATGAAAAGAAAGGGTTAAGCTTGGTTTACACCTTTTCGACAAAGAAAAAATATAGGCTAAGGCTCGATGGGCTAACTAGGATTTGACATTGAGATGGGTATGAAAAGAAAAAACTTTCGGTTAAAACAAAGAAACGCCTACCATCCTTTCCTACACTACACTTCCTTCATTTCGTTTCATTACACACAACAGGCAAGTTCTAGACAATTCACAATGGCATGAGACAATGAAACCTCACTAGACACTCATTGCACATGCTCAACTCAAGATATATTCACAGACTCTTCAATCAGCTAATTACAAGAATTCTAACATTAAGCCTCAATCACCGGATCGAATTCTATGGCCTAGGTATCTCAACATATTTACAAAATTGCATGCTTTCATACGAATCACCTTTGCATTCCTAAATATCATACAACACTCAACGGAATTCTAAACCATGGAGTAGCGACACGCATGGGATACAACCAAACAAACAAAAGTAATAAAGGCAAAAACTACTCTCTCGACTACATTTCCCTTAAGACGGTCGTCATCCATCCATCATAGGGAACGGTCACTATCTACGAATTCAATTCATCTATATAAATAAATGTTCAAGTTCAAAACCAAAACAAAAAACCCAATTTTTTTACTTAAACAAAAATAAAACATTTATTTTTTAAAAATATTTTTAATTTAAAACATATGAAGAATTTTGTACTTTATTTATAAAAATCAATTAACTTCGAAATTTATCGTTAATTCTCATTTATACGAAACATACACACAAAAGCACAAGGTGACAATTTTCCAAGCACAACAACGGAACATGAATATCCACAAAACAAGACAAAACCGACACCTAACTACTCCCGCCCCATAAAATCGAACACTTTGTCCCAGTGTTCATACAAGATAACATAGCACAAATGGGTGGTGAAACTCCCTGATCAATTGAAGTATTCAACTTCTTCGTCGGTGTGTTTGCCTCGTCTCCCATGTCGAATCGCCCCTTCGTCCTCCTCCGACTCAACGCTCGGAGTCCTCGCGACGTGTCTCCTCATCGGTGGGGACGTCGTCATCCACAGGCTCCACGAAAGTTGGGCCCACCCGACCTAGAGCCCTGGCATTTTCATCGAAGGGGTAGTCTAAAGTCAGTGCCACGGCCTAAATCCTACGTGCCGGCCTCCCTCACGGCATGCGCGGTGGGCATCTGTATCCGAACATGTGGGCCATGTGCGTCATCTCGAGCATGTCGCTCGGCTAGTGTAAGAGGCCAGTTCGTGAGTGGTGTCAGGTCTGTGGTCTGCTGCTCAGCGTCTGGCATGCCTCTCCATTACGGGATGTAATCCGGGGCTTCGCCCATGACATCCGGGCCCTCGGGAACGTGGTCGACCAAACTACCAAACTCGTACCTGTGCCCCTGATGCAAACGGGCTCTCTTCATGGCGGATATGATCACCGCCCCAACATGATTTCAAGCCCTTTCATCGGGGCATACACCAAGCATACGCGATCACGGGTGACATCTGTCATGTGCACCGGAATCAAGCAAGAACAAACAATTTCAGCGGATTCGCTTCCTATTCCTTTGTGAGTAGGGCGATGTCATAGTAGCCCCTCTCATATGCAACTCCAGCGTGTTGTCGAGCGGGCTCCAAACAAGGTGCGTTTGATATGTACGGTGGAGTGATATTATTTCACCGGAGTACATGGGCGTATGTGTTCTGCGCCCCCAAGATGGCATTAAGGTGATGGGGCTCAAGAGTGACAATTTGGCCCCTTATTTTGATGGTGTGACTATGGAGCGTCGGGTTCCAATTTGCATAGAACTCCCCGAATCAAGTGCGGTGCACTCCTTGGAGCTCTTTAAAGATGAAGCTCGGCCGGCGAGTGTCAATCAGGTGGACCGAGTTCGAGAACTCTTGTGCCAACGGCTCCCTTGCAATGTGCTCCTCGAGTACTTGTTTTCTTATGCTTTGTATACCACTTCTTCCCTTCCTCATCCTTATCGGATTCCGTGCTGGCGGCGTTGGCGCGTGGAACCGCTGGTGCTCTTTGGGACTATATTCCCAGTCTAATCCTCTTTCACCAGTGGCCGTCTGGGTACGCCCTTTCCTTTGTCTTGCCTACTTGCCATTGTTCTGTCCAAATCAAGCGAGCGAGTCCCAATGTCGATCAAATTAAAATTAGCTTTGACTAAGGTTGGTTTAGGCTAGGCCACTCCACACTTAGTCTTTGGCCACAATTACAGCATTACGGCAAGATCATACTTATTTCTAATTTACATAAAAAAACAAAAAACACAACAAACATGCCTTGTGCGTCGGAGGGGAGTCGACCAGGTATAAATTCTTTTGTACTACTCAGACTTCGTACAACTAATCACAACATTACCATCGATCACATTTCTATACATAGCACTTAGCAAGGAAAAAGAAAAAGGAAAAAAAAATTTATTTCAAAACCTATACAATTCCTCCCATTTCTTGCATATCACAATTTCAATACCACGAAAATTAGTCGAGTCTTTAGCATATTAACAGTTAGCACAACCAACTCATCTCACCCAACGTAAACCAACAAGAATTTCACATTTCAACTAGATTTTCCCTTTTCATATTCAAATTCAAGCCCTAGCACAATTTTACAAAAATTAAATCAAGCAAAAATGTATTTATAGTTTATATATCTATAGTATTACAAACATCAATCAACAATAACTTAAATGAATTTAAGCTCAATTTCTACATAGGGTAAGGTTTACTCAAATCTCATGCTAAAAATCAAAAAATTCGACCATAATTGAGATAGAGTTGAAGAACATACCTTGAATTCGATGAAAGGAAGAAAACTTCAGTGAAATTGTGTGCCTAGGTCCGTTGCACATTGAGGAGGATTTTAAGGATGTTTGTCGCGGAGGATGAAAAAATGAGAAAAAAATGAGGAGTGGGGTTAAAAAGTGGGGATTTCGCGTGGGTGCAGGTGACCGGTGTGACCCGACACGAATAACACCTCAAAGTGTCACGGAGGGTAACGCGGAGCACCACCTCAGTGACACGAACCATTCTTGCCAGTGTTACGAAATTTGTAAAAATTCGAGAATTGCCTTCAACGTGTCATGGAGGGTAACGCGGAGGCCCTCCTCGTGACACGGGCCATCGCGTGGGCTCAACTGGTTTTGCCACTTTTTATTTTATTTTTTTCTTACCTCGATTTTCTCCTTTGCGATTCTTTGCATTTTTGCCCTCCGATCAACCTGAAATTTATCTTACAACAAGAAATTGTTTAGAATCACAAGGTTTGAAACACAACACACTATATTTTTAATATTTACATTTTTATATATATATATATATATATTTTTTTCTTTTTTTCTTTTTAACTAACTGTACATTAACAGTACAACAAAATCACGGGTTTGCCTCACATTTTGACACTGGTTCTGCAGTCGCGGCTCGGCGTCATTCAAGCTCATTCAGCCCCTAGGGTGGCAGACGTTTTTCTCACATTTGCCGTCCTCACCCCTGTCAAGCTTACCCCTCTCAGGTGGTTTCCCCATTAACTCTCGTGACTCAACGCTCACAGACAACATCGAGTTCCGATCAATCGTTGATCATGAGTTCTCGTCTGCAATGAGGCTTGGTGGCCTTGTACACATCAACACCTCCCACCTTGTCGTGTGCTCGCATAGTTAGGCAGCCTGTGACTACATCAATCATCCTTTCCGTTAGCCAGAAGGGCGTCCCCAAAATAAATGGGACTTCCGCGTGCGCTCGAAGTCTGACACAACGAAGTCTGGGAAGATAAGGGCCCTTGCACCGGCCACGTCCTCCACAATGCCATCGAGTCTTGCCCGAGGAGATGATCTGCTAGGCTGGGTGCATCGTTGGTCTAGGACTCCCTAGCCCCAACTCTTGAATACCAATGCAGGCATCAAGTTAATGCTCGCTCCTGAATCACATAATCAACGAGCTCGGATACTCGACAAATTGTAAGTTGTATTGTAAAGCTCGGGTCCTTGAGCTTTGTGGGAAGCCATTACGCCCATCAAAGGTGCACTCCTCCGTAAGAGCCATCGTAGCGTACTCATTCAGCTTGCTTTTGTTCGCCACGATGTCCTTTATGTACTTTAAGTATGACACTCCTAAAACATCAACAAGAAGTGAGGATTAATGTGTATTTGTTTAAGCACCTCCATGAACTTTTGAAACAGCCTCCTCCTTGTGTTTCTTTAATCTTTGAGAGGCAAGGGGGTGGAGGTCTTTACAGTTCGACGTCCTTCTTCTTCCCCCTCTCCTCACTTTGCTCCCTCTCCATTCTGCTGCTCCCTACTGTTGAGCTGGTCTTTCTGGTTCCACCTTTTAAGCTGCAAACCACTCCTTGTGAGTCCCTTTGCATTCACTGCATGGGGTTGGGGTCCGTGTCGCTAGAAGTCCTCCTCTAGGCTGGTGTTTGGGCTCAGTGCCCAACGGTACTCCGAGCGCCTTTGTAGCTAACTGATTGTTCTTAACATCATTTGCCAATTTCACATAGTCGGCTTGCAATTGAGCAAGTTTAGCTATCCATAGGGTTTAAACATCTCCTCAATCTTTGGGTGATGGTGGCGGAGGAGGTGCATTGTTATTGCATGCTGCGTGATGGATTATGGCTGCCCTCTTTGATTTCTTTAAGCCCCACGACTTGAACTCTGCCTACGATGGTTGTTGCTACCCCAAAGAAATTCAGGTGATTCCTCCAGTTAAATTGTAGAGCGTACCATACTGTTGGTGATTATTCCTTTGTGCATTACCGACAAAGTTCAGGTAGGATTTGCTCCCCCAACACTTTCAGTGAGTGTTCATTGCTCCCGTACACTTCATACCAAATCTGCTGCACTGCATTCATTGGGGCCTGAGGCTGATTCACGCTCATATTGCGGGGTGGGTGTTGGTGATTCTGCAACGCAGCTATACGTGCGGCGATAGGCACAGCCAAAACCATCCACTTCTAAGACTCCACAGTGCTCATGCTCCTTCCATCTTGAGTCGCATTCACTGGATTCCTACGAAATACGATTCAACAAAGTATACAGCTCCTCATAAGTCTTTTCTAATGCTTGTCCCCTAGCTGCTGAGTCCAAGAAAAATTTTTGTGGGGTTCCAAACCCTCTATAAAAGTGTGCACCAGCACATCATTGGATTGGTGGTGATAAGGACAATCCCACAACATTGATTTAAATCTCTCCCAACATAAACAGATTCTCCCCTTCTCTTTGTTTAAAACTTAGAATTTGACTTCTAAGTCTGCTGTTTTACCGGATGGAAAGAACCGGATCAAGAACTTCTTTGCAAGATCATCCCACGTGGTGATGGAATTGGGTGGCTCGACTTTGACCATATTTCGGCTTCTCCCAAAAGTGAAAATGGGAACAATGTAAATGACATAATGCATTGACACTCAGCGGGAATGTAAGTGTCACTTATCTCAAAAAATTTGAAGATGTTGTGGATCCTCGTGAGGAGACCTATGAGCGCAGCTAGTGTGCAGCAATTGCACCATGTTACTGTTTAAGCTCGGAACCTCCCTCGGCTCAGGTTACGAATGCTAGACGTGCATTGCTAGCATGTGGGATTGCCACATCATGAACCCGGCCTGGCTACCATTTCTCGGGCACTAACCTTTGCCCGCACAAGTGGTGGATGCAGTAGTTTGCTCCGGTTGTTTGTACGAGCAAGCTGCGGCTTTCTCTCTAGAGCTTCTCTCAGTTGACGATGGAATTGTCTTTCATTTCTACAGGATGGGTCCACAGCTCTTTGTCCCTTGCCGGTGTTCAACAGAATTCAATATCGGCAAAATACGGGCTAAGACCAAGTTGTCAACACTAATATAGAAATAGCAAACCAACACTTAAGAAAAATTTCGCGGTGCCGAGTCCGACACGGCGCCAAAAACTTGTTCGGTGGTGCCGGATGACTACACGCAAGTGCACATGGTCGAACAAGTAGTAAATGGCTCAAGTAAGCCAAGTATCGATCCCACGGGGACTGGACTACGGGGCAAATCCTCAAGTGTCAATAAAGCTGTAACTCTAAAAATGCAGACAACAATGTAAAGAAAAGATTTTATATTTTGTTTCCTAAATTTGTACTATGTCCAAAATGAATATACAATTTAAGTCGAACTATGAATGTGAGCATGTTGAGGCTACAACAACGAATATGTAGAGAAATAAATTATGGATACAAGTGGTTAATCTTTCCTCCGGTTGCTAGTGGAATTATTGCCTATGGATTAAAACTCTAGAAGTATTAACCCAACTTAAGAATCATAGACCTTCCACCTACATTTCTGTGATAAGAAGAAATTCATGTTCTAGCCATACAAACCCGATTCCGTAATTATTAATACGACTTTCGGTATATTTCTATCCACGAAGGTAAATCAATTCTCAATTTTCCCAAACTAAGAAAAGATCATATCCCTGTTGATTCACGACTTTCCAATTTCGTGCTCTCTCAAGTGAAATCGGACTTTTTAGATATACATTAACATTGGCCAAACATTAATGCGGCAAACGAAAATTAATAGAACAACCGCTAGGAAGAAAAGATGAAAAACCAAATGATCAACAATCACATTTCAGTACAAATGTTCTTAACCTCAGCAAGAAGTGAATTAGCCACTCATTTGTGGATTAAACATCATCAAATGAGTGTAAATCATACAAACAATTGAAAGAAAGGAGAAAGAGATAGAGGAAAAATCCTAGAATTTTCGTCATCTCAGCTGCCTGTAACCCACTTTGTTGCTCCACCAAGTTAGAATAATTAAAAAATGAACCTAAGTGTTCTATTTATCTTGGTGAAATTTTTCCGGAATAACAAGAAACGTGTCACGGGTGTCGCGAAGACACTGCCTCCGTGACACCGCCCTAAACATGAAAGCTCTCTGGGAATTTGGTAGATCCGGTATTTAATCCCAACGTGGCCTCGGCATGCAACGCGGAGCTAGACCAACGTGACACGGCACGAACGCGCACCTTCTTTAGATTTCAAGTTCCGGTGGTGGAGTCCAACATGCCACGGAGGCAACGCGGACCTTCTCTGGGGTGTTGCCAATTTAATCCTCGGACAAGAATGCCTCCACCCAATGGCGGCGTGACACGACTCCATCACGGAGCTCCTTTACTCATTGCTTTCCTTGGCCATTTCCTTGTTTGCTTCCAAGTCCATTTCCGATTCCTCCCAACATGCATCTTAGCTTCATAAAATTACATTTTCCTGCAAAACAACGCTAATCATGTTGGTTAGTATAAATTCACATTTACTACAATTTACATGAGAATGTACAAACATTATAGGATAAACAAGACGAACGCGCATTTGGTATCACTTGGGCATATAAATATGCCCAAGATCAGTATAACTTGCCGAAGGAATTCTTCCATACCTTGGCTTCGAAGTTTCCGACTAACTGGTGTAGTTCGGTCAGTACTTCTGCTATTTCTCCCAACTGCATTCATATATATATATATATCAATTAGAGCTAAATACACGTATCATGAAAAATCTCACTTTCAATATATATATAGCCCAATTTGGCTTATCGAAAAACGATCAAAAACTCGCTATTTCTCGAAAGTCAGGGAGAAATACTCACTTTAACTCGCTATTTCTCGAAAGTCCAGAAGGGAGAAATACTCACTTTAGGGCTAGGAGTATATTGACACTAGTTTGGAGCAATTTCACTTACCTTAGCTCGGTAGCACGATGATTTGCCGGTCGAATTTCTCGAAACTAAACCAGTAGGAATGCTCCTTGTTTCTTAATACCTCGGTATCTAGGATTAATTTGAGTTTGGACCACGTTTGATGGCGTAATCGGACGGAAATTATCGAAGAACCTCCGTTCCTCCTTCTCTCTGATTGCTCTCTGGTTTTCACTGGAAATGATAAGGGATTTTAATGAAAAACCGAAGTTGGGGGATTTTATACTTGGGCTTGGACAGGGCCTCCGTGTCACGGAGCCAACGCGGAGGCCCTCCCTCCGTGGCACGTTGCCATCGTGGAGGGGCACTGCCCCGGCTCCTTCCGCTATGGTTCGACGGTTTTCTTATCCGGTCTTTCCCCGAGCCTTTTCCTAGCATGTATGGCATTCAAAAACTCTTAACCAACATGCGAGTAGGCCATCCACGTGTCGAGAATTTATGGGGTGTAACACAATACCTAACAACCTTCGAGCAAAATAAAAGATCAAATTCAAATATCAGTTAACATAAAACACAAATAAAAATAAAATGACAATGATAAAATTAATAACATCAAAATGATGAATTCATTAAAAGGCGGATAATCAAATTCAAAACTCTGAATTAATACAAACATTTGAAAGCACGAAGCGAACAATAGTACATAACTCATTATTTTAATCAAAAGATGTAACACTTGATGAGTGCTAGAGAGATAAGATTTGAATGAATGAATAGTGATAATGCTAAAGATGTTAGCAAGTCAATGAGGTGAACAAGGTAAACTTATGTTGAACATCATAATCTTGGCTTGAAGTATACCCTCAATTGTTGCTACGATATCACTTTGTCAGCTCGGTTTCAACTTCAAAAGACCGCTAATTGAATTTTCAAAGAACTTGGGGGAAAATGAAATTTTATTATGGTGTGACCGAACCCATTAAATGAACTCCTACGTATCTTGAATGGGAATCAGGTCGACCGTAGTTCAAAAAAAAAAGAAATTGAAAATGAGGAAAGCTAAAAAAAGAAAAGAAAATAGAAATGGTAGCCTTGCAAACTATGAGATGTCATCTCTTATTCAAGTCTCTCCTTCAAATGCCTTGTTTCCAACTCCATCGGTTGAAAACTTGAACTTATTTTTTTGTTTCCCTTGGTATGGTTGCTCGGTTATGGGGATAAGTTGCGGCAAAAAATGTGAATAAGGTGTTGGGATATAATGTGATGTTGGAGCAATGGTTGGAGGCAGATACCACATACTCTGAACAGGAGGCCTCATAGCGAAGGGTGGGTGATTGGAGTATAGTTTGATGTTGGAATGATTCAGGGGATTGACACCATACAAGCTGAGGCGAGGCCTTTGTGATATCCTACCACTGGCACTCATTTGTATCATGACCTCGCATGCCAAAATGGAAAGAGCTATGCTATTTGGGTCAAAGTCCTTGAGAAAAGGATTAGGGATGCCATCGTTCTTTAGCTGTAAAATTCCCTGTAACCTTAACATATCAAAAGTAATTGCAGGTCATTTAGCCAACTTGGGGTTTCCTTGTTTTGAACTTTGGGGGTTTGATTATAGCTTTCCCCTTATCCTTGGATTGCGATTTGGTGAGACCAAACTTGTTGTGCATCGATACTCTTTTTATGATTGGTTCTATAATCTAGAAAGCTGTTAGCCAAATGGTTCCAAGAAACCCATTCTTTTGTATCTTTCTTCGCGTACCACATCAAAGCTGATCTGGTGAGTTTTGATGTCACCAAAACGCATGCAAGCGCACATTGTCGTAAAGTAATATAGGATTATTAAGTCTAGATATCGTATCCACAGAGACTTGTCAATTTAATCATTATAAGATTGTCACTTTAATTTCACTATTCTATAAAAAAAATAAAATGGAGATTGGTTTAAGAAAATTCAACTAATAAACTTCAAATGTAAAGATTAAATAAAACTAATGCAAGCTTATTGTATTTCAATAATGATGAAAAACTAGGGCAATGACACTTGGTTGGTTTCAGGTTGAGTTTTCCAAATGTAATTAAAGTAGCATGATTCTTCCTACGGTTGTTAGTTGCAAGTTACAATCCCATTTCTTGCCACTATCCCTTGCATCCAAGAACTATCTCATGAACCCTAATACCTATATCCCTATAGTCGCAGGAGAACATGAAATGACAATCATGCCTACCTTGTGTTTCAACTAAAATAGGGTTGAAGGATATATCCCTATCCTCAACAACAACTTCTATACTATCACCAATGGGTTCAAGGGTCTATGAATTCCTGTTCTGTATTTATCTTTAACCCTTTCGATTCCCTTTCCCAAGTTCAATCGAAAGCCAACAGATTACTTATAAGGTGATCAATCTCATAAATAATAAATTAAAACAAATAAATACAAAAAATCATAGAAAAGAATCAAAACCAAGTTTATTACGCTTTCAAACAATCAACCATCCACCATGGCCACAACCCTAGATTATAAGTTTAGCCACTCATAGACAAGCGGAAAAAATGAATAAGTAGTCATCATCATACGAAAAATGAAGTAAAGAAGAGAAAACCTAGTTGTAAAACTTTGTCTTCCTTCCAAATGACTTACAAGCTGTCATGAAAAAAATACGAAAAAGAAAATGAGAGGAGACTCCTCTCTGGCGTCTCTCCCCTCTTCCGAATGTCAAAAGTTGTCAAACGATTGATAAAAGATCTGTAACAAACGACCTAGTCCTCATATTTATAGATGAGCCTTCAAATGAAGCTTCTGCCCTTCAAGACTTGGCTTAAAAATCAGCATTTTTTGCCTTGAAATGGGCTTGGCGCACTGCCCCTCCTATCTCACCACAAACTTAGTCAAATTTTTAGCTCCAGATGAGGCCTGGCGCGTCGCCCCAGCCATAGCACCAGCTTGAGAATATTTTCTCTGAAGTTTTGAGGATTGTTGTGGGGCATCAGCCATAGCACCAGAGTCATCAGATTCTCAAATCTTCATTCTTTGCATCATTTTGAACTCCTTTTGCTTAGTTTTCTGCTCAAATCAACTAAAATCATTTGTTAGCACATAAAACACACACATACATAAATTTAAGAATAAATTAAGGATTATGAATTCAAAATATGATCAAATATGGGTAAAAACATGGTAAATGGGCATGAAAATATGCCCAACATCACCACCCCATACTTAAACCATTGTTCGTCCTCGAACAATCCTTAAAACATACCTAAAATCATGCTTCATCATCACACTTGGCACCTCTATCAACTCATACTCAACCAATTAGCATGGAGCAAACATAAAGTGATTTTTCATCATACAACAATTCTCAGCAAAGCACATTGAAATATTTCACAATCAAGAATACACAACCTCTATAAATGACTCATCTTTTCAATACAAAGGGCCTACATGATTAAGTTTGACACATGCAACAAGTAGTACACCGAATTAAACCTCTTGTGCCCTCACTTTAGTGGTGTTCCTCTCTCAAATTCATCAATATAAGACATGGAACATGATAAGTAAGGAACACTCACTCTCACAAATGATGTAATGCACATATACAATATACTATAGGCTTGCACTTCATGTACGTTAAGACTACCTAATTGCTTCAAGAGATTAAGATCATAAGGACTTTTCTTGGTTGTAATGTCGGCTAAGGGACGGGTAGGATTGATATTTCATTTTATAGTGACTACCACCCTAAGTACTTTTAAGACATATTTCACTTTACTTATCCACCACTTTTTTCCTTGCTTGTTCACCTTTCCTCTACTCATCCTTGTCTTTTCTTTTCACGCCCCATTTTTTCATTACTTGGATGCTAGTTTTCTAATCATAGAATAGCTAAGGATTTGCAATGAAAGCTCTCCTTTTCATTTTCCTAGCAGCAAGTAAACAACACAATATTTTTTATATGCACCCCCTTCCCTCGCTTTTGTATCCTTACCACAATTTTTCTTTTTCCCTTAACATTATACTTCAGTAGACCTTACTTTTAAGTATCAAAGTGCTTAAGACTACTTTGGATCAATAAGTCCTAGGTCTCACAACAAGAGTGATTAAGCTACTATTGAGGCTAAGAAAGAATAAGACTTTTAAGGCTCAAAGGGATTAACTAGGGAGAATGACTAGGAAGGTAAAATAATTATGGGAAAACATGGCTTTTCAAAGAAATGCCTTGATCATCTCTAAACTCCCTACCAACTAGTTATCCTACATATACTAAGGCAAGTTCTAGCTGCTACGATATATACACACAATGCAATTCAGCTCACCTCTCATGGAAATAAGAATCTAATCAGTTTTTACAGCTACACATTCACACAATTATATTGAGTGACAAATTAATTACATAATTAAGCCATAAGGAAATGTTGAGTCAAAATAAAGAGATATGTGCGTCTCTGAAGGATTCTAACTTATGCAATCAAAATAACCATTCTATTTACTCTAGCATAGCAGCTAAGAAGAATATCAACAAGCATACAAGTGGATGATCAGCGACTCAATCCTAAAAAAATAAAAATATAACGAAACTTCCCTTAAGATGGTTGTCATCCATCTATCATAGGGAAACGTCATTACTCTATGATGACACAGAAAACAAAAATTACCTAGTTCAAAGGGATCTCCTTCGGAAAAGAACCGAGACCATAAGTAAAACCGAAGGGTGGGTGAGACATGCCAAATTTTTTTTTTCAAACAAAACATAATGCCATGCTCACCCTTAACCACAAAATTCAGGGAGACATACCCTCACCCCACACTTAAAGCTTTGTTATGTCCTTAGAGCAACTAAATTTAAATATCATATTAGAGTGAGAAATTACTCCTTGAGGCCCTCTAGGGCCTAGCTAGCAGCATGTTGATAACGCTCAAACTCACATTTCCTGATAAAGTATGAAGTGGACGTTGTCGATAAAGAACCCAAGAAAGAAGTTGGGGTCGAATCCATACGGAATAAGGTAAGATCTAGACTAATGCCGGTACTTAAACTTATTGGTAAGTTATTTCCAAATTGGGGGGTTTCAAAGAAAAATAATATTTAAAAAAGCATAATTGTGGTTGTTATCAAGATTTGAAAATAACTAGGGTAAGTGTTCCCCATGATTTACCTACTTCGGGTATACATACGTGATCAATCCCAATGCTTACTTGTAGAACTGATAACTAGGGTTCATCCAAATGACTGGTTCATTCCTATTGGATTACTATACTCAATCACCGGGTCAGATCACATGAGCGATTTCTTTCTAACCATTATCAATTTGTCCCAAATTTAACTATCCTGCGACCACAACTCAAGTTAATACAATGATCATAAAGACCAAGGCTTTGTTGTAATTCTCTTTTCCTAATCTCTACTTCTATAGATTCAAGCAAGTAAAGAATTCAGGAAATTCCTAACGTTGTACAGTGTTAAGAAACGTTTAAATATGAAGAGAATACAATACAAGTGTTTAGCATTGGTTTTGAATCACTTTATGTGACCCTATTTCATTAATCCGTCATGGTTCCCACAACCCTAGTTGTGGAGGTTAGCCTCTCATGATTGTAAGGTTGTAATTCGCATTGATAGACAAACACATAATTAAATACTTACAACAATAATTGGAAGAAAACTTGCTTTGAATATCAATGAATAATCTCAAGAACAATTGATGAAATCAAGTGTTGATCCTAAGAATTTTCTCTCCAAAACTTGATAAAAATTCACAAATAATACTTTTCACATGTCTCTCCTACCTTATCTATAGATGTTCTACTAAAATAAAATATAAAAGGTATTTATACAGATATTAAAAAACTTTTCCTAAGCTAACAGGGAATTTTCCATATCTGGCGCCGGCTTGACTCACGACTGTTCCTATGACCCATAATAGGATTGTACGGGTCGTACCTGCCTCTCGTACCATCTTGGTATGGATCGTACTAAGAGTCGTACATTGCCTTCCTCTTATTCCAGCCTTCTGATGTTCACCATGATTCTCAGTACGACTCGTACAATCAAGGTACGGCTCATATTGAGATTTGTACTTGGCTGATTTCCTACATTTTTGTGCATCTTTTGCACATTTTTGCTCCAACACCTATTTTCCCTAAAAACAAAGTAAAAGTTCCTTATATCCATATAAACATACCTAAGTCCATGCTATTTTCTTAGTTTTAAGCATCGAAAGTGTTGTA